>PGFW01071132.1:8834-20002 GCA_003123925.1 Haematobia irritans | reverse complement strand
TTGCAAGATCAATTTTGGAGAGGAATACTGTCGTCGTAGAAATCTAATTTCGAGCAAAGTTCCTGATGGGTGCGAGAACTTTTCTATGCCATAAAATTCTTGACAGATAATTTTTTTAGTAGTAAAATTTTGGCACACAAGTTGCTTTAGGCGTAGAAGATAAAATGTACAGAAATTTTTCTCGTACTAGAATCAAAAATTTTTGATAACATTTTTATATGAGAAAGAAAATGCTGACCAGTTCGTCTATTGTAGAAGTAGAAGATTTGGAAATTTTGACGAACATTTCTCTAATGAAATTCAAATTTTCGACAAAATGTTCTATCGAAATCTCAAATGGTGACAGAAGGTTCTACTAGATTGGAGGATGGAAATTTTTACAATGGAATGTTATCGTATAGGAATCGAGATGGTGTTGAGCAAAACTATCGTAGTAGGAAATTAAAATTTTGATAAAATTTTATAGAAAGTAATTTGACAATGTTTTTACAGAAAAAAAATTTGAACAAAACAGTCATATAAAATAGACAATCTGTGACACAGAACTTTCTAAAACAAAATAAATTTTGACAAAAGTGTCGTTCTTATACGGAACCAAGAATTTGATCCAATTTGTCTGTAGAAAAGAGAAGATTTTGACCAGGATTTCTCTAAATGGGAGCCTAATATGTGACAAAATTTTCGTATAGAGGAAAAATTTGATCAAAGTTTTCTAGTGAACACATCAAATTTTGACAGAGATTTTTCCCTAAAAAGTCAAGGATTCGTTGACAAAATTGTTCTAGTAGAATCTAAACATTTGACAAAATTTCTATAAGAATTAGAAATGTTGACGAAAATTTTTATAGAAAGTAAATAATTTGACATAAATTTTTTGAAGGAAGGAAACATGTGACCAGGATTCCGTCGTATAGAGATGTAAAATTTGGGAAAATTTTTGACAACATTTCTCGTAAAAATCACAACCTTTGAAAATTTCGGTATAGGAAATTCAAATCTTTGAACAATATCTAATCCGTATTGATCGTCAATATAGCCTTTTTTGACAAAATTTTCATCATAGAATAAAACTTCTTGAAGATGTGTTCTCCTACGTACTGGAAATTATCAAATGAACAAAAAACAGTCTGATGAAGAAAGTAAAAGCTTTTGTACAGGAAGATGGTTTCGATAATCCAAACTAAATTTTTTGACAAAAATCTTTCCGTGAGTAGAATCAGATTTTGATAAATTCCTCCAGTTTGAACGCTAGTAGAATTGATTGATAATTTGACCTTTTTTCTTATATTAATTAATGATTATTCTATCATTCTCTTATATTTTATATTCTGATCTCTCATATTGTTATTATGGTCTGGCGCGCGAGAGATAAAACGTCTCGACCAGGCAGCCGCACTGGTGTCCGGGTGGCGGTTGAGTGAGCAAACTCGACACATGCTGCTGAGACAGATTTGTGTCTAAGGGAAGGTGACGAATTTGACAAAATCGCGGTGCCCTCGCCCCGGTGAGGTCGTCAGGAGGTCGCCGAGAGGGTTTTGCACAGGAAATTCTTCGCGGATCGGAACGCTGGACAGACCGGCACTGGTCGACCAACCAGTTTTTCTATCCGCGCAGGACGTGCAGCGGACATTTTGAAAGAAGAAAATTTCTATAGAAATAACACCTTGTAAGCCAGATGAGAGCTCTCGGGCGCAGCGGCCTATAATTGAAGCTCAACATTTTTTTTACAATAATTTTCGTATAGAACCATAATTTTAATCAACATTTCTCTGTATAGAAAGAAAATATGTACCAGGGAGAGGGTTAGCGATAGTGAGGTAGAGGATGAGGGCTACCGAGGCAGGTGGGGTGTGTCGCGGTCGGATCGGGAGAAGTAGAGATTGTTGGACCGTGCGGTCTGGCTAAAAGCATTCAATGTTTGAGGGGCAGAAGACTGTGTTGCGGTAGCGAGGTAAAAGCGGTGCGACGAGTTCTTACAGAACGTGGTTTCTATAAATCAAATTTTGACAAAGATTGAGGTTGCGTCTCGGGCAGCCGGCCGCAGCTCTCTAACTTCGACAAAATGTTTCGTCACTGGCGAGCAGAGTGGGCGCGTGACGCCGTGCGAGAAAGTATTTTGGCTGGTTTTCGTATAGAAAATAAAATTCTTGAAAAGAATTTTTATAGAAAATAAACTCTGATTTCGGTCAAAATTGTTTTATAAATAAATTTGACAAGGAAGCTTTCCGTGATAGCAACATCAATGATAACTTTTTGAGTTATGACCATTTTTTTTATAGTCGGAAATTGATTTAAATGTGTGACCGATTCTCGTGTTATAGACAGATAATGAAGTTTTGGAAAATTCTTTGTACTAAGCATCTTTGTCTCTAAAAATCAAATTTTACAGAAATTGTTGCTATAGAAAGGTCAAATTTGACAGGCATTTTTCTAAAAATCACAATTTTGACAAAATTTTCTTATGAAAATCTAAATTTTGACATAAATTCTTCTATAAGAAAATCTAATTTTTACAACAATCTTCCTATACGAAATAATCAATGTGTCTGTTGCTCATGACATTTTCTCTAGGGGCTAGAAATGTTAGATTTTCTGTGAAGACCAGTTTGTCTGCTAGGAGAATATTTAGGCGGAACTTGTTGGACCAAAGTTTGCTGTGAAAATCTAGGAATTTCGACCGCAGGCGAGAATTTCTACTGAGAAAAAAATTTTGACAAACGATTCTTCGTTGAATAAAAACTAAGCATTTTGAAAAAGTAAGCTATAGGAGAATAAGCGATATGTGTGGGACAAGAATTTTTTTTTTTTTATTTTATGATATTACTATATTGGTTTTTTATTTTTGCTGATGTCTAGTTTTGAGATTTCCGACGTTTGCTTAATGTTGATATGTTTATGTAAGTGTGTGGGGCGGCGGTTGCGTGCTCTTTAGTAGATATGAAGCTAGATCTTCGGCCAGCATTCGTCTCTCTTCGGTTTTTGATTTCGATGATATGAGATTTGGATATTTGATACGTTGTCGGTTGACTGACAATCTTTTCGAATCAGGTGATAATTAATTTGTGTTGTATCAAGAATTTCCGTTCTACCTGGTTGAGAAATGCAAGTTGTTTTTAGTTAGTATGAGTGAGTGTGTTCGTATTGCGAGTAATTCTATTATTGCGACTCATGATTAGCGATATGTTCTGGTTGAGGTGGTTACGATTAGCTTCCAAGTTTGACAAATACTCCCGTCGGTAGAGAGAGTGCAGCCATTGTGAGCAAGAACGCTCTTTTGCGTGATAAGAGTCGAGGATTGCTTTATAGAGAGGTGTTAGTAAGAGATCTGTTGAGTCTAAATATGTGTGTTTTGTTGTTTATTTATGTATAGGGGATGACGCGATGTGATGAAGGGTCTGTAACGTATGAGCATTAGGGTAGTTATCTTCAATACTAGAGGTCTGGTTGTGTGACGAATTTGTCGCATAGGGTCGTATCTGCGAGGGTGATGTAGCTCTCAAGTGATCTCGTCTCATAGGCATATTTTGATCCTCTCTGCTGCATTCTATATATAATATTGATAGATCTATTATGTTTTGTTTCTATTTTATCTTTCTTTCGTGATTGCCACTGATATGGTGGAATTACCATATAGAGTAATCTGCGATGATATTTACGTATTAAATACATGTTTAAGAGATTGTGGTATGATTTGTTTGTTTTTAAAGAAAATGAAGGCTTTTTGGTGATGAGTGTTCGCCTATGCCGTGCTCGGTTGCCGTATCCTGATGTCCTCTGGTCTGTGTCACCAGTGTTTTATAATTCAAGGTTTAGAGTCTCCATTTTGTCCTGTGACTTTGAAACTTGGCACGAGAGGTATGTAGGGTATTATTGAGTCGGGAAAGTTGGAAACGTCCTAGTCTCGAAACATCGGTGTCAGTATTACATGTGAGCGGTGTCAGGGGGTATGTATAGTGCTCTCTCGCATCGTGTTGCTCTTTTCGCGTGTCGCTCTCTCGTGGTTGTTAGAGTAGTGGGTAGTTTGGATCTGGTTTTGGTGTTGTTATATATGTAGTTATGTTTTTTATGTGTTTGTTGTATATATGATATCTGTGTTGTTGCGTTATAGTTAGGAGTCTTATTCCGACGCTCAAGCAGGGTATGTAGTATGATTGTGGGCCATAGTTCATGCGAGGGAAGGGATGAGCTTGAGGTGAGTTGTTGAGTTGTAAGAAATGTGGATCACAGAAGACGGACATGATCGAGGTAGGGACGAAGATGATGATAGGACAGAAACAGCGTGCATACCAAAACGTTGGACTTGTTCTGGTTGGAGCAACAAGGTTACCAAATTTTAAAAAGAAGTTCTTTACTCGTAATATTGCCTCAGTTTTTTGATCAAGGATTGTAGTGTCCTAGTATGAAAAATTGCTTTTTTCTTGAATGAGGAAAGGATCATCTCCGGTATTGATCGGAAGGTGTTTGGGGCGTGGTATAGTGCTGGCCTGGAATTGTTAAACGTGGTTTGACTTTAAGGATTGTCGTTTAGACGTATGGTTATGAATCTGTCCATGTTCTAGTAAAAGAATTGTGAAAAATGTTGGTTTCTTCGATAAAAATTTGATTGTTTTATAGGAAAATTTTGTCAGAATATGTTGAGCTCTAGTAGAAACTTTGTTCAAAATTTGAGTTCTCTATAGAAAAGTTGTCGAAGAATTTGGATTTCAGATCTAGAAGAAATTGTGTTATGAAGTACGGTTTGAGCGTGTTTCTATAGGAAGAACATTTGTGCAATAAATTGCGATTTCGTGTTAGAAAAGTTTGTGTCAAGAATTTTGCCGAGAATTTGGAGTTCGGTTAGGAATTGGCGCGAACAAATTTGTTGTTCTATGATGAAAGGCTTTATCAATACATTTGGATTCGTTCGGACAATAGGAAATTTTGTGGAGAAACTGTTACTCTGTCTGATACGAAATATGCTTGGTCAAGCATTTTATTGTCTATGAGTTTTTTACTTCACAATGTTTATTGTTTATAGAAGAAATTTGTCAAATTTTAGTTTCTATAGAGTTAATTTGTGTCGAGAAGCTGTGACTTCTTTACTAAGAAAATTTGCAAAACGTTTGTTCTCATAGAACAATCGTTTGTCACAAAGGTGGGTAGATTATGTCATAAATTTTACATTCGTCGGTATAGAATGAGTGTGTTGGCGTCGAAAGAGGCTTGGAGGGCTTGTCTATAAATTTGTCAAAGAATCTAGCTTTTCATAGAATTATTTTGTCAAACTTTGAGTTTTTAGAAAGAATGGTTGTCCATTTGAGGTTTCTATAGCAAAGAAATTTGTCAAAATCTTTGATGTGTTTACGATGGAAAATGTGTCAAGACAATTTTCGCAGAATTTTACGCTCGTGTATAGAGAAATGTCTGTCGGAACAATCTTTCTTGGTCTATAGAAGAACCATGTGTATCAATAAGCTTGTTGGATTCTGATGTGAGAAATTCTTTTGTCACCCCTGCTCTGCTCATCTGCCGCTCTATAGAAGACAATTGTCGCAAAAGTGTTTTAGTTCTATAGAAAATTTTTGTTGTCAAGACGTTGTTAGTTTCTATGGAAAAATTTTGAGGTCAAAATTTGATTGTCATAGATAAATGTTTGTCGAAGTTAGTTCTAGAGAGAGTTATGTTTGTCAAAGTTTGGTATTCGGCGATATAGAGAAAGTTTTCGTCAGAGGAGTTTGTGGATATTGCTGTATGAAGGGTAATGTTGTCAGAAGAATTTGATTTTTGATGAGGAAAAGTGTCAAAATTTGACTTTGATTAAAGAAGCTGCTGCTGGGTCAAGTATTTTACGTACTATAAAGAATCTGGGTACAGCTATTTTCTGGTTATCTATAGAAAGAGTTTTATTAAAATTATGCGTCTATAGAAAATTTTGTAAAAATATTTTATTCATATAGAAAAATGTTTGGTTAAAAATGTTAGTTCTATAGAATTTTTTTCAAATTTGGGTATTTCTATAAAAATTGTCAAGAATGTATTTCTATAGAAATTTGCAAATTGGATTATATTAGAGAAAATTTGGTCACAGCAAATTTGATTTTTAGACAAAAGTTTGTCAGAAATGTAGGTTTCTATTAAAAGAATTTTTGTGCGAAATTTTACCTTTCTATGGAAAATGTTGCGTCAGAAAGTTAGATTTGTAGGAGAAAATGTTTGTCAAAATTTTCCAAATTATATTCTCGTAGACGAATCTGCGTCAAATTTTCTTGTCAGTTATATCCAAAGTTTTATCAAAAATTTGGTTCTATAGAAAGAATTTTCGTCAAATGTTTATTTGTTTAGAACAATTTGTCAAATTTTTATTTTTATAAGTTTTTTTTTTAAATTTATTTGTGCTATAAAAAAAGTTTGTAAAATTTATTTCTATAGAAAATTTTGTCAGAAAATTGATTTCTCTAGTCAGATTAATATTGTCAAAATTTGATTGTCTATAGAAAAACTTTGTCAAATGATTTTAGAGAATAAGTGTTGGTCAAAAAGAAAAATTTTCCAAATTTTTACTTCACATAGAGATCTGGTCACATGTCTTCACTTGCTCAAAAAATTTTTTCATGAAAGTTTTATTGTCTATAAAAAATGTTTGTACAAAATTCTTATCTATAAAAGAATTTTGTCAAAATTTTTGGTCTATAGAATAATTTGTGTCAAGAATCTGTGATTTTTAGAAAAAAATTTTGTCGAAATTGTTTCTATAGAAACTTTGTCGCAAAATGTTCGTATCTGTCGTAGTAGAAATGATTTGCTCGTCAGAGGTTATTAAATCGCAGAGAGAAAATCGTGGTCAAAATTTTTCTGTGGCTCTATAGATAAAGAATTGTATCAAAGATTGTTGTTCCGTATAGAACAATGTTTGTCAACACTTGGGTGTCTTTTTTAGAATCAATTTTTGTCAAATTTTATAGTGTTGATAGAGTGTTTTTGTGTCGAATGGATTCTTTGGTGCTATTGTCTCATAAAAAATTTTGGGCAAATTTTTACTTTCGCTATAAAAGACGTTTTATGCAAATCCTTTAGCATTTTCTATAGAAATTTCTTGTCAAAAATTGACTGTCCTATAGGATCAATCTTTGTCAAAGATTCCGTTATTTCGTATAGAAGACTTTGTGGTCAAGAATTTGGGTTTCTGATAGATAAATTGTTGCAAGAGAATTTTGAATTTTGTAGGAGAAAATGTTGTCAAAAGAATTTTCCAATATTTTACTTCTATTATGATGGTGCTGGCTGTCGTCAGACAGTTTTTTCTCTTGCTATAAACAAACTGTTATCATATAATTTTGTGCATTACTTATAGAACAGATTGTGTCAAAATTTTATTTCCTACTTAGATCAATTTTGCAAAATTTGTATTTCTATACAATGAAAATTTGGTCAAAATTTTTAGATGTTCTATGAAATATTTTTCAAGATTAATCATATAATTCATGGGGTCTGGATAGTAAGATTCTAGAGAATGTATTTTCGTCCAAATGGTTGCATTTCTGCAAGACACTAATTTTATCAGAATTTTAGTGTCCTATAAAAGATTGTTGTTCAAAATTGTTCTTTCTGGTAAAAAAAATTTGTCAACATTATGCGATAGACAGATTTGGCAAAGTTTGGCGGATTTTTATAGAAAATTTTGGTCATGAATTTACTTACAGATAAGTTTTACTGGCAAAGATTTAATTTCATGCAGAAAAATTTGGGAAAAATTCTGTATGTGCTCTAGCACGAATTTTTTTCACTGGAAGGATTCGTCTATGAATGTTTAGTTTTTCGCTATAGGAACACATTTGGTCATACAATTTAGTTGGCATCGTAGAAATTTGGTTCCAGAATTTTAGTTGGCCTGGTTATATTAGAATTTGCATTTACGGTCTTAGTTGGAGAGGTGATATGGTTTTGCAAGAATTGTCCATCAATCCTCAAGAGGTTCTATTAATTTTCCAAACAGTAAATGAAAAAATACCATTTTCGGCTAGAATTTACAACTGTGGCACCGGTGGCTTCAGGGGACCGGCATGAAGATCTATATATTTTCTTTTTATTATTTTGTCTTTTCTTCTGATGATCTGTCTCCATATCGATATATATATGAATTTCCATCTCTTTGTCTCAAATATTTTTATATATCCTAAATGATATTAAAAGAAGGTTCTGAGACTTTTCTCTTTTATATATATTTTATGTTTATACCATAGGTGGTATAGTTTTATATAAAGCTTTATATTTTTTCTATTAATTATTGAATATCTATATTTTTTTTGAGGAATAGTTCAAAAGTTTCTTCTATCTCTATATTGATCTATTCTTTATTTGTTATAGAAAAAGATGTAAGGACTATAGATTACAGAAATTTATGCGTTACTGTTTTTCGTTTAAAAACCATTTTAGGTGTTATCTTCTTATAGGCAAGATCTTATTCTATATAATAATTTTTAGTTTAACGTAATTCAAAGAATCGCCTTAACCATTAATATAACAGGCGTTTTTTTTTTTTTTTTTTTGTTAGGATGATTTAACTCCCAATTTTTTTTTTTCAGCTTTTGTCGATCATTCATTATATGTTTATTATCCTTGACAATCTTCTTATGGGATTGTATATCTGTTTTTTTCTATTATTTTTCTCTCTATTTGTTATACCATATCTTAATATTTTTCAATCACTCGATATTCTAAGTACCATGTATCTATTGACTAATATATTATATGTCTTATTTGGTTATATCATGTGTTAATAGTGGTGGTCGTCTTCTTTTATATATGTAAATAGCGCAGTATGCATAAATAGTCTATCCTTTCAAGGAATCCTCAATGTTAATTTATATATGAAGCTATTCATAAGTATAATAAAATAGATAACATTATATATCATAATATATATCTTATTCAACTGGGCAAATATGACATATGTTTACAGAACAGAAACGTTGATGAGCACTTTATATCTAGTGAATGCTATTCGATTGTTGCAATTGCCATATTAAAACATCTGTTGGCAGCAGCATTTAATTCTCTGAAATACTGGGTTAGCTACCAAGTAGTGGTTACCAACATTTTAAGATATCAACACAATTTTTACACAACAGAACTGAAGCACAATTTAATGATAAATTTTTGCTTAAATTGTATTTAACGAAAGAAATTGCTATTATTAGCGCTTTGAAGAGAGCTTTATGGTGGATGGATGGATAGATGGATTAAATGTTTCTTTCACAATACAATAGTAAGTGAGCGTTTGTCAGCCGGTGCTACCACTATAATGGGATTATTTCGTTAAGCTCAATGTTTGTTTCTTAAGTCTTTTGTTTTGAGCATTAAATTTTTTTTAAAGCATCTGTCTGCAATCGATATTAAATGAAAATAAAATTTCATATCTTGAACGCGTGTATTAACAAAACGTTTTTTATTTAAAATTTCGACAAATTTTGTCAAAATGTTATTTCCTATAGAAAAAGTTGTCAAAATATTAATTTCCATAGAAATTTTTGGTCAAATGCTAAATTTTTCTATAGAAAATTTTGTCAAAATTTTATTTCATAGACCAATTTTATTTCCCATAGAAAATTTTGTCAAAATTTTATTTCTATAAGAACTAATGTACCTCTTAGTGGGAGAGGTATATTTCGCAAAATCTACCAAAACATCAAGAATTCTACCAATCTACCAAACAGTAAAAAATCTACTATTTTTGGTGGAATTCTACCAAATGTGGCAATCGTGAGCGTAACACCATATAAAACCCGCCCTTGGCCTATGGTCAGAGTCCAACTTAAAACTTTATATTTTATTTTTCCATCAGTTAGGATCCATTATTATCAGATAGGGTTGGTTTTTTGTCCTAAACCACATAGCGGATAGGGTATAATTATTTTGATATGCAAAAAACGTGCTAGAACCCCATAAAAATAAATACCGATCAACTCCTGAGTCCATCTAGCCCTTGGTATCCATCCGTCCATCCATGCTATTTAGTGTTCGTAGGATTCCTGGTCACATTTCATGTCACAAACAATCCTATGATAACAGATTTTTACACCTGTGGTGATCTGGCAGCAAATAAACGACCTATTGACCATTCCAGAAAAAAATCCGGAATTTATACTACTAGCTGCCATACGTAATATATATCCTGCCCATTGCTCACAAATGGGAGTTCACAATGAGCTTGTTTTACCAACCGATCGTCGTTAAAGTTTACTGCACAAGGTATCATCGTAGTTCCACCGACTCTTAAAAAAATCGTGTAAAATTTCATAGAAAACGGTTCAGATCGCGCAGATTTTGCAGAACACATTGACGTAAAAAACCTCTTCAATTACTTATAAATCATTACCTCAAAGTGATAAAGGTCCCTAATCTTCTATTGTAGTCATATATGTCGCAAGGATCATCCCAAAATTTGTTCACGACTTAGATATCAGCGCTCCTCCATAAGTACTGTATCCGGCGACCTTCTTCAAACATCTTATCCCTAAATAAGCCTTTGTTTTTTCACAATAATCCGACCCCACCAATTTATTAAACTTACTCCGCACCGGATCGAAAAAAAGACAACAAAGATAGCTCAATGTAATTCTTTTAATAAAACCCAGGCACCGACACCCGGCTACACGCCAGGATACACCGATAGACAGAACGCGGAGCACCGCCGACTAGGCGGCTCCGCGCACAGATTCCTTCTCATTGAGACGTTCTAATAACATCGGACGAATTTCCCAAATTTACCGCCTCTAGACTGATCGGCCAATGCACTCTGTTCCGTCTGGCGCTCATTACACGCAACGCGGTAGATCATCCGCAACAGATCACCAGCCACTCACAACAAACAGACAACCCCATTGAGTGGACCGTCCATGCCGCCCCTTCGCGACCGTTATCAACCAAGCACTGACCAAACACTGCGAACCTTAGACATCGAAACTATGAATAGTACCGCCCCTTGACTAGTCTTTTTAGGCAGTTTCGTTAGTTTAAGAACGGAAACGCATAACCATGAGTTCTGAGAATAATACTTGCTACCAAATCCCCAATGCCTAAAAGCCCTGGTTATCGTTATAACACTTTCGGCCAGGATGTATGCTCAACCAACAAATCGTGCCAACGACAGTCGATCAACCACACCCAATCATTAACCAATTTTATTTCAT
>PGFW01071130.1:3481-22913 GCA_003123925.1 Haematobia irritans | reverse complement strand
ATTTTCGTGGCAGTGTTTGATGGCGTTTGTCCGACCTTACGAAGGTATAATTACTTTCAAAAAACTATTCAAACGAATAGCGTATAAATTCTCAGATTCGTTAACCGAAACCAATGTTTTTACCATTGAGTGATTATTTGAACGTTCAAAGGTTCTCTAATGATCAACTGTATAAGTGAACCCTTGGAATCGACATCTAACAAGGAGTTCCTTGAACATTTGATTTAACATGGAAACCAACACATACAAGGGAGATAGTTAATCACGGATATTCACACAGACTGAATATACTTCACATTTGCACAAACTGAATTGAATTTCAAATCAAATCCCATCGAATAACTTATTGCGGTAAACGCTGCATTCAAATGTATCTACACTCCTAAACCGTTCTAAATTTAGGACAATCAACTAGTGGTATATTCATATTGAAATCAAAAAATCGGATCAATAGTATATAATTAAATTCTGATCGAAAATTTTTTCTAAGACAGATAACATGACAAAAATTCTATAGAATACAATGATTCACAAATTATTTCTATAGAATATAAAATGAGCATATCTTTCTATAGAAATAAAATTTATGACTATAAATGTTCTATAGAATTATATTTTAACAAAATTCTATTAGTATATAAAATTTTAGACAAAATTTTCTATAGAAATAAAATTTTTCACAAAATTTTTCTATAGATAATAAAACTTTTGCAATAATTTTCTATAGATATAAATATTTGACAAAATGTTTCTACAGAAATAAAATTCTTTTACATGATTAAATTCTATAGAAATAAAAATGTTTAACAAAAATTTCTAATAAAAAAAATGTTCACAAATAAAGTATTTCTTAAGACATAAAATTTTGACAAAATGTTCTTTAGAGATAAAAATATTGTGACAAATGTATTACTTAGAGAAAAATTCTTACAAAATTGTTCTATAGAAAATAAGAATTTGACTAAAATTTCGACTAAAATAGAAATTTGATGACAAATTTCTTACTAGAATAAAATTTTGATCAAAATTTTCTTATAGAAATAAAATTTTGACAAAATTTTGCTATAGATATAAAATTGGCAAAATTTTTTCTATAGAAAAAAATTTCATAAAAATTATTAAATATAGTAAAATAAAATTGTGACAAATTTTTCTATAGAATAAAATTGTGAAAAAATTTTCTATAAAAATTTGACAAAAACTTTCTATAGAAATAAAATTTTAATCAAAATTTCGTAAGAATGATAATTTTAGAAGTAAAATTTCTATATAATTAAATATCACAAAATATTCAGAAATAAAAATTTTGCATAAATTTTCTAAGTATAAAATTTTGACAAATTCTATGAAAAAATTTTGACAAATATGTTCTAGTATAGAAATAAAATTACTTAAAATGTTTATAAGAAATAAATGACATAATGACTTCTGAAGAATAAATTTGATAAAATTCTTAGAAATAAAATTTTAAAAATTTTTTATATATAATAAAATTTTGTCAAAATTCTTAGCAAAAAATGTTTTGATAAAATTTTCGTGTAGAAATAAAATTTTAATAGATTATTTTTTGCTTGTCGCAGGGCTACATATTGGATTATGAACGTAAAAAATTTTAAAAATTTTTCTATAGATAATAATAATTTTGAAAACATTTTTCTATAAGAAACAACATTTGAGGATGAATATTTGCTTGTGGCTCGAGTGGAACAATGGATAATAAAGATTATGAACCTAATTTTGTGTGAATTAATCGCTAATTATAATGTAGACCGAGAACCAATTTTGGTATGTTCTTTGAGTCGGCATATTACTAACCCTACGTTACGAATTTGAACTTGACGGATATTATAATTATTAGACCGAATTATGAACATTCTGGCACGTTTATAAAGATATTACTAACATACATGTTCCAATAACAACGATGGATGAAATTTTGCTTCTCTTATAAGCTCCGCAAAGCAAATCTGGGATCGTATAGAGGGGCTATATAACATATATTGGACAGATATGACAATTACTGCAGGTGTTAGAGACGTTATACTAAAAACAACTTTTCCACATTGAACCAGATGGATGAATTTTGCTATTCTCTAGAACCCGCAAGCAAAATAAATGATGCGATCGTTATATGAAGCTAATAAAGATTTATGGACGATATGCAATCGGCATAGTTGTTAAAATATAACAACATCAAGTAACAAATTTCAAGGTCCGATCGATGAAATTTGCTTCTCTTTAAGGAAAAATAAAACCTTTATATATTTGCACTACAATATAATTGAAGAATGAAAATGGTATCGAACATTAGATTTACAACATTTGCCAAGTATTTTTAAGTCGGCAGACGATATAGATATTTCTTACAATTTGTTATAACTACATAAAACAAGATTCTTAATTTCTTCATACTTAATATTGTGACTATTTTTTACAAATAATGAATTTATACGAACCTTTTTTGTTACTAAAACAATAATTGTCTAAAATGAAAAAAAACGCATAACAGAAAAACAAATATCACAAAATATTTCTCAATTAAATAACATTAATTGATACCACTTACTATTAATACAAAATAGATTAATTTATTAAGTCATGACGAATTTTTTGTTAATTTTTAATTAAAAATTAATTCACACAAGTTTTGCAAATTCATTTTTGCCGCAAGAAAATTTTGAATTTTCTATGCACAACTTTAAGCACTCGAAAATATGTCCCAACCATTTCATTATAATTTAACTACAGAGAAGACTTATTGCAACATTTACACTTTTACATATTTTAATAGGGTATTTTAAACTTTTTTTTCAAACTAATTAAAAAGCAGAGTAAGAATTATAAAATGGTTACAAATGGTCGAAAATTAGCAATATGATTTTTAAAAAATTGCAAAATTTTTTGAAGTCAAATTTTCAGACAAACGTAAAATCATAAAAGATCAAAAAAAATAAATATATTTTATTATATTTATCAAAATTTATCGCAATATTTCTTGTACAACGTTTGAAATGGTGGACATATCGTCCTACTGCCAGGCGATGTAAATTAATCGCTTCTCTTTGCGCCAAATTTTGCAACCACTTCCGGATCCAAAAAGAATTTCACTGACTTTTGGCGACCTTTTTTGCTGGGTTAATTGAATCACAATAATAAAAATGAATGAAATTGGCTAATAAATTAATTAATATTTTAATCAATTTATTTTTAGCAATTAATCTGGATTGAGACTATCATTTTTATGATTGAAATAGAAAAAAAACTTTTGTTTATAAAAAAAATGTAAAGTTTTCTTATAACGTATCATAGTGATAGGCAATAACTTGACTCGTCAACTAATATGATAATAAACGGCTTTAACCATAGAAGAACAAAGCGATAGTTACTATCAATAAATTTAGCTTAGAAGACAAGAAATCATAGATCTTAATCCTTAATGCTGTATCGAATTTAATTCTTTACAAAGATATTTAACTCGATATCTTACCACAGAACTTATAATATGTAACTAATTTGAAATCAATAAATAAATAAAAAAAATGTCTTCATAGACTTGATTTGTGAATAAATCTAAATATCCATTGAATTAACATCAGGAAAAATTGCAAAAATTAATATCTAAAGACTCACATAACAAAAGTAACAAATCTAATTAACAAAGCGCTTTATTATCATCATCATGCGCCACATGGCAAGAATTTGTTTCTACAGCCAACCATCCCATTCCATCTTAATCTTCTATTGAAATATAAAGATTGGACCCAAGTTTACACATTCCTCATCCACCCGCATCGCACCTCTCTCAGAGATCGTGAAAGGAACCCGATTTGTACGTATATGCGTAGATGACAAAAACACAATTGAACGCATTTTTGTGGAGTTGTAGATCTACTTGGTTTAGTTTTTGTTGTGGCAATGTTTATGTTTGTGCTGCTTGAGTGTTTTTAACGAAATCAGTATTAGGCCACAGAGAACCAACGTCCTCTCAATATCTCTTGCTCTTTCCTATTAGCTCTTATGCTGAACACATTTAGCATATTACAGTGATTAGTCGTTTTGATGTTCATTATCGCGATTGAAATCAATTTCTGTATACTAATGACGTTTGCTGTTGCCATAGAATGAAAAATAAAAAAAATACAAATTGAAAATTATTAATCAAAAATTGTACATTAACTGTGTTGTGGTTTTTCATTCTTCAACACAAACAATAACGAATCTCTTTTGAAAAAAGAATCTTTATGCAAAAGAAGAGCTTTTCTTTCTAGTTTTTGTTTCTTTTTTTACACACACCTTAGGCGATAAACCAAAGACTTAGCAATTAAAAGAACAATTTGAAAACATTGATGGTACAAGTGGAAGCAAAAATTTTAATTAAAGCATCAAAAATATCGAGCAAAGTTTGGCCGCGTCGAATCTAAATGTCATCACTAGGTTTGCGTACAAAGAAATAATAAGCTATCAATCAACACATTGTTCCATAATATTTGTATGTTTGACTAAAAAATGCAGATTCCATATCAGTACAAAGACAAAAAAAAGCTGTATTTTAGTGAGCAAAAAAAAAACTATAAAAAATTAGTCAAATTTATTTCATAGAATACATTTATTTCTATAGAAATACATTATTTATATAGAAATGCCAAAAATTTTAATTTCTATAGAAAATTATGTCAAAATTTTATATTCTATGAAAATTTTGCACATTTTATTCTATAGAAAATTATGTCAAAATTTAATTTCTATAAGAAAAACTTGTCAAAATTTTTATTTCTATAAGAAAATTTTGTCAAAATTTGATTTCTATTAGAAAAATTTTCAAAATTATTTCTATAGAAAATTTTTCTAATTTTTTTTTGATTATAGAAATTTTGCAAATTTTTTCTATAAGAAAATTTATGTCAAATGTAATTTATATAGTAATATGTCAAAATTTGTATTCTATAAGAAATAATTGTACAAATTTATTTCTATAGAAACAATTGTCAAAAATTTTATTTCTAAGAACATTTGTAACATTTTATTTCTGTAGAAATGTGCCAAAATTATTTCTAATTGAACATTATGTCAAATAATTTTAATTATATGAAAATATTTGTCAAAATATTTTCATAGAAAATGTAAAAATTTATTTGTATAGATATTTTGCAAATTGTTCTATAAAAATTTTGTCATAAATTTAATTTCTATAAAGAAAATTTGTCAAAATTTTATTTTTAAGAAAAATTTTGGTAAACATTTTATTTCTATAGAAAACTTTTGCCAAATTTTATTTCTATACAGAAATTATGTCAAATTATTATTTCTCTGGACAAATTTTTGTCAACATTAATATTTCTATGGCCAATTTTAGTCAAAATTTTTTATTTAAGAAAAATTTGTCAAACATTTTATTCTATAAAATTTTGATCAATAGATTTTTATTTATAAGAAAATTTAATTGCAAAATTTATTGTCTATGGAAAATTTTGTCCACTTTTCTTCTAAGTAGAAAATTTTATATTTTTATGGAAAATTTGTTCAAATTTATTTCTAATAGAAAATTTTTGTTTTATTCTATAGAAATAGCTTTTTTTCATAGAAAACTATGTCACAATTTATTTTATGAAAATTTTGTCAACATTTTATTTCTATACAAATTTGTCAAATTTTATTTCTATAGAAAATTTTTGTAACATTTATTATCTATAGATAATAATTTTGATTACATTTTATTCTATAGAAATTTTGTAAAAAATTTTATTTCTATAGAGAAATTTTTACAATTTTTTTTTTTTGCACTTTGCTAAGAAATTATTGACAAATTTTTCTATAATGAAAATTTTGTCAAATATTTTTTTCTATAGAAAATTTTGATCAAAATATTATTTATATTAGATAAATTTGTAAACTATTTTATTTCTATAGAAAATTTGCCAAAATTTTATTTCTAAGAAAATAGTCAAAATTATTTATTTCTATGAAAATTTTCAAACATTTTATCTTCATAGATCAGTTTTGTAAAAATTATTTTTCTAATAGAATTTTTTATGATCAAAATTATTCTATACGAAAATTTTGATCAAAATTTTATCTCTAATATTCGAAAATTTTGTTAATTTTTTATGAAGAATTTTTCAGAAAATTTTAATTTTATAGAAAAAAATGATTATTTTATATGAAATACATTTTTTTCTGTACACAAATTTCCAACATTTATTTCTATAGAAAATTAATGCAAAGATTTTATTTCTATGGAAAATTTTTGTCAATCATTATTTTTATTATAGAAAATTATGATTAAATTTTTAATTTCTTATGAAAATTTTGTCAACGATTTTATTTCTATAGAAATAGATCAAAATTATATTTCTATAGACAATTTTGTTAAAAAAAATTTTATTCTATAGAAAAATTTGCCAAAATTAATATTCTATAGGTAAAATTATGTAAATTTATTTTTCTTATGGAAATTTTCAACATATTATTTCTATAACAATTTTGTAAAAATTTTATTTCTATAGAATTTTTGTCAAAATATTATCTCTATAAGAAATTTTGTTTAAATTTTTTTGTATAGAAAATTTTGCAAAATTTTTTTTTCTATAGAAAATTTTTCAACTTTTAATTTTAAGAAAAAAATTATTATAGAAATAAATTTTATTTCTGTAGCAAAAATGGCTCAGCGGTATTTTGGCTCATTCCCAGCACTGTCTTGAGGTGATCAACACCAAAATGCCTCAGGCGCAAAAATTTGAGGGATTCGGAGATTTTGGTAGCCCTTGTGCTGTAGCCATGAAGCGAGGAACCTCAATTTCAAGCGATCACTAACAGAATCAATTTAGCGGTATCCGTCTATCCGTCCATCTATGAACAGATTTTTAAGCAAAGTCTAAATCGCAGTTTTAGTCCAATTGACTTTTAATTTGGCACAAGAAGAAATTGATTCGGATTTTGTAAGAAATCGGTTCAGTTTTATATATATAGCTCTCATATAGCTTTTGGTCAATTATGTCTGTCTTGAGATTATCAACACTTTGGTATTTATACCCTTCACCACTACTGTGGTATCGCCTTTCACACACTTACCTGTGTACATTGGTTTAAATAAGTTTGGGTGCATTTGTATGTTTATACGCAAAAAGAAAAGGTCTGGGACCCTCATCGCTTTACGTATACCGGATCGTCACTTAGAACCTAAATTTCTGAGTTCGATTTAGCGTATGATCCGTACCTGTCTGTCCGTCTGTCTGTCCTGTCCCTGTTGATTGTTATATTTTGTGTTCAAAGTACAGCTTCGCAGATTTTAGTCCGACTGTCCTGAAATTTTGGTTATAGGGGTCCTGTGCTTCGAGCTAAAAGACGATCCCCTAGTTGATTTTGCAAAAAAGTCGTTCAGATTCAGATATAAGCATGCCATATATATTCTTTCACGCCAGATCTCGGTCATTGAACTTGGCGTGTATATCAACAGCGATTCTTCCTCAAATTCCGTACAGTTCCGGAATATTTTTAATGAGTCTCGAAACAACTTCGGCAAAATATCAGCTCTCAAAATCGGGTTTCAGATTTACATTATATGTCTCCCATGATAGTACGCTTTCGCCCGATTTACACTCATATTGCCCACAGAGGCCAGATTTTTGCTCCGATTGTAGTTGAAACAATTTTCGCAACAGGAGTAAATAATTAGAATTGTAGGCTATGCGTGCAATTGTTGAAATCAGTCGTTCAGATTTAGATATAGCTCCGCATTATTATACCGTTTCGCCCCGATTTAACACCTCAAAGACGCACAGAAGGCCACATTTTTGCTCCGATTTAGTATATTTGTGCACAGGACGTAGAAATGTCATCTTATTGAAGCCTATGCGCTGCCAAATCTTGGTTGAAAGATCGGTTCAGTATTTAAATATACTCCTCATGATTAGTACGCTTCTCGCCCGATTTTACACTCATATGACCTACACGAGGCCGAATTCTTTTGCGTCCTGATTTAGTTAAATTTTGGCACAGGTGAATACATTAGCATTGTATGCTATCGTGCTCTATAGTTGAACACGGTTCAGATTTAGATTATAGTACGCCATATAGTATTGACTATTTGCTGAACATTTCGACAAAAAGTGGCTCAAAATACCAACATTTTCCTTTAACGCCTCTTAGTGAAAAGTTGTAAAAATGGCTCTAATTTGTCCTAAACTCTAATGCACATATATCGGAGCCGATGAAATCATAAATTAAACTTTTGTCGAAGTTTCTTTCCTATAAAATTGCGCCAGATTAAAGTTTCTCAATATTTTTTACTAAATTGTGTTCCCAACCTAGTGCATTAGCCACCCCGACATTAATTTGGAGTCCTATAGATTTGTAGTAAGTCTATCAATTCTGCTCCAGATCGAGTTATTTTAAAATGTATGTTATTTGTGTGACAAACCTTATATATTAGGCCCCAACACATTGACGATGTGTATATGGTATCGAAAAATTTAGATCTACAAAGTGGTGCAGGGTATAATAATAGTCGGCCCCGCCCGACTTTAGACTTTGCCTACTGTTTTTGCTCTCTCAAGATGTCCCAGGCGCAAACAGAACAAGCGATTGAGATGCGGAGATTTTGGTGTTTTACTGCGGTGCTGATTGCGATGGTGCAATCATTCACTTGGGGATGTCCATGGCCTGGTGGCCGGAAATGTTTGTCTGTCCGTTAGGAAATTTTTCCGATAGTATTAGGCATTTTATTTGGACACGGTCAGTGAAAACGAGCTGAGCTTGACAATTTTCTTGTTTTAACTCCCCACTATAAAAATTGAGTGCGATTTTGATAACATTTATGATATTGGTCTAGAATTTCAAAAATGGGTAAGACTAATCATATCTTATTACTATGGAAAAGATCTGATCAGATCTCAATTATTTGCCTAGATCCTAATGTTCTTAGATATGACTATATAATTTCCCTACATATAAGATCTGATATTTGGGATTCTGGTCATACAGAATAGGAATTATAGTACATTTATATCTAATACTATCTCTTTCGTAGTGGGTATACTTCTTAATTATAAAAGGGGCAATTTTTGAGAATCTAATCATATCTGACTAGATCTCCCAATTTTTACATCGCGTTCAAAATAGTCGATTTATTTAATTCAAATAATTAATAATTTTTTTTTAAACTGTAAATTAAAAAAATCGAACAAATTAATCTATTAATAACCATATTGATATTATAATGTCATATATATGCTCCATTTAATTCCATTTCTCATAATACCAAATAATTATATATATAAAAATAATAATGCATTGGAATTTTGGAGCCACTACTAAATACCTTTACAAATAATTCATAACAAGACCAGAAACATGTATGAAAATCGATTTAGTGTAAAAAAACGCTTAAATTCGATAATAACTAATTGGACTAAATGCTATAGACTGTAGAGGTTATAACTCACTGAACCTATACGAACCGAACAATAGCTACATACACAGTTTGTATATACTCTCACACTGGGCTACAAACCATGTAATTAACCTCTTGTGAAATTTTGAAATGAAAACGAGTCAAAGGATGATGAATTTTAGCCGTAACCGCAGTTTAATTGCAATTTTCTCCCCCTCCCTCGCAGCGTAGTTTAATGTAAGCGATGCGGTCATAGTTCACCCTAGCACTAGTCGAGGCGTCTTTAACGCTTCTAAATGGCTACTTGGATGGTGGGTTGAACCAACGGCATGCATTTAACTCTATGAAATGTTATATTAACAGTTTTTATAACAAAAAATACCATAAAAATAATAACTTGTAAAAAAATAAATGCAAGTTTACATGACATCAAACATTGGCCAGAAAAAAGGGTTACATGTATGTCTATTGCTGGTTCTAATAATATTAAATTTTTTCCGTTTGGTATATCCATACCCTTCAATACCTAAGCGTAGAGCTTATAATATTTCAAAACTCAATGTGTATATTTTAAAATAACAATTTCTTCTAGTAATTGGAAAATAGTTTATATCTGTTTATACACCGCAAAGTAGAAGTGCTAGCTATATTTCCATTAAAGATTAAATAATTTTGAGAGTTGGAAAAATTGAAATTCGTTTGGGGATGAGGAGCACATGTGATTTCATTTCATCTAATCAAGCTTTCCATATAAACCCTAACTCTATATTAAAACAGATATATCATCTATGGAATTTTCATTCTCGTTTTGGTTTGCACAGAGTTTTGCCAAGTTTTAAAAATCAAATTATAACAGATACTGTCAAATCTTTATTAAATAAAAAAAATTAAACTCAATAGGTACAAAAATCCTTGAAAATGGGCCTTACTAGCCATAATTTCAGCGTTTTAATAATTAATGGCAAAAATTGCAAATCCTCAGTTAATTTCATAGATTAAATTTCTTTAAATCACAAAACCATTATCTTTTCTTTTAGGAAAACTTACATTACTTCAAAGAATGTAACGACCTTTAATGGAAGGACGTAAAATTCAATGGTTATATGTCCTTAATTTAAACCAAACTTGTAGTATGCAATTCAAATTTTCTTATGTAAAGATATTGTCCCTTAATCTTGGTTGCAAATATGCGAGCGCCACGAAATTAGGTTGCCCAATTGCTTCATAGTATAGTGTCAATATTTTCTCAAAGAGCAGGAGTGATAAAATTAACATAAACGCTTTCCGACTGTTGTTTGGTTACTTTCTGAGTGAGATCTCTGTAGCATCTTTTTAAAGAGTACTTTATACATTTTCAATTATTTAAAATGACATAACTTTAGATAATAAATCAAATATTCCTGGTATAATGTAAATATGACTTCCATTATTCCACCAAATTTGATTTGTAACAAAGAAACTCTGCAAGAGTCCGCAATCAAATGTTTATGATTCCTTTTTTCTCGTATAGTCCTTGAGGATTCACAGTACCAACTGTGGGAAGCCTGAACTAGAGATTAAAAGGTAATGACGAGCACAAACGTAAAACATGGTTAGACCATCTTTAACAAATGTACCAAAAGCACGAAGCACAGAAGTTGTGGTTTAACGCTAAGAAGCCGTCTTCCGCATACTCTCTACAAGCGAAAAAGGATCAAAGTCAGGCTAAAGTTTCATACGAGTCAAGTTTGTTGAGGGTCTCCTCGAGATGTATGAGCGAAAAAGGACCCAATTCGTTGGTATTTCCATATTACCAAACGGTGATCACCAGCAAAAAACCATCCGAGTCTGACACTTGATGATGATGTTTAATGCCTGAAGTCATCTGTGAATACTTGAAGTTGAGTACTTAGACAAGAACCCCCATATTTCCACAACGAATCAGTGTACAGATTCGAGCAAGGGTGATCATACAGACTGATCTCCCTACTTCTCACCAGTACCAAGATACTTGAGGTACTACTCCTCCCAGCTTTAGGGAATTTTCCAGCTTCCAACCATCACTACTGATTTTTCGTAAAAATATATAGCACAGACCGCTTTGCATGCCTCATTACGGCCAAATTACATAAATAGTCAAAACGTGCTTTCGGCGACGGTCCTATCTATCGATATGCATTCTAGTATCGTCAGACATACCAGACTTGTTTCCGAAGAAACTCATCCCATACAGCAGGAAACAAAACGTGAATTGTACCACCTGAAAAAAACAGTGAACCCTTTTCCATTGCAAAATGAATCTAAAACTGGTAGTAATATTGACCGATGGATTTAGCCCTTAAGAATTTTTTCCAATCTTTGTCTAGTTAATAATTCTGCTTAAATTTTAGTTATCTATAACATTGTATTTTAGTTCATTTTTACACACTCATAAGATTTATATACCCACACCCACCAAGATTAAAAAAGTCATATTATTGTTGGTTACTTGCTCATTTTTTGGAAACCGCGATAATAAAAAATGGTTAAACAGATCTCTTTAAAAATATCGATGAACTGAACTATTTTTTAAATCCAATAATCTCATCAGTATCAGAGAATTAAATAGATAATAGGGAACAACAAAGCCGCCTTTACTATTATGGAATAATTTCATCACAAATAAAATTAAAACTTTCTTTAAGCAAAAGTACTTTTATTATATAAAACTTATGAGATAAAGTTTCTTAATAGCAATGGTTTGTGAAGGAAAATTAATGACCAACGTTGGAACAAGAAAGTAGTTTATTTTTAACTCGCTTTTTGGAAAATTTTTGAACTTTTTCCTATTTTTATTCATCGTAAGCATATTTTTTCACATATCATTGGCTGAAAAAATGAAGGAATATGAAAATGTAAAAAATTAACATGTATAAATATAATGTTTTTAGCTCTTTAAATAACTTGTAATGTACCTATATTGGGGGCATTTAATAAATGGTGTAAGGATATCACTTTCTTAGATAAACTATCCTCATAAAATTTGTACTGTGAAAACAATTAGAGAAATAATGATTAAGTAATATATTAACTCATAAAATTTGTGTTGTTATACGATGTGAAGGACATAATACAATTAAATATCTTGTGTTAAAAGAAAGCACCAAAAGTTTTAATATAAAACTTACCATGTTCTATTAAAATTGACGCTGAAGTTAAAAAGATCGAAATTCATTTGGTACTCTGAAATAAATTATTTATTTTTTAGCATTAAATAAAAAACAATTAAATTGGGTTTCCAAAAAATCGAATTAAAGGTAAATAATATGCATAAAAAAATAAATATTCTGGTAAAAGAATATTAAAGAAACTTTACACCATTCATAAATAATGTTTCCAAATTGTTATTCTGAAATTAAATAATGTTGTTTTTACCATTAAAAATATAAAATTGGTTTCCAAAAGTATTGAATTAATGTAATACTGAAAAAGGATTAAAAAACCTGTAAAATTTTGAATAAATAAAAATGAAAAAATGTAAAATATTCTAGGTGAAAAGAAAGCAAATTTAAAAAAAAACTTACCTAGCTTCTCTATTAAATTATACGCTGAGGAGAAATATAACATAATTGGTGGCGCGAAATCCATCTGGGGTTGCTCTTAAATTAAATATTTTTTTTACAACAAAGAAAAAACATGAAACTGGTTAAAAAAATAAATATAATAATTAGCAAATAATATACATACAATACAGAAATTATTTTTAAAAGAAAACCCACATTGAAAAAAGAAACACTTACCTATCTTATAATTAAACTATACGCTGAAGGTGTATACAAAACATTTTCCCAAATTCATCTTGAGTTACTCGAAATTGATATAGTTGTATTTTTTACATTGAATAATAAAAATTAAAATTATATAAAACAATTTCAATATACTTTCCATTTCAGCATTTTTTCCTAAATATTGAACATTCTCAATAACTTTATCTTAAAGCTACCGATCATCACTGTCGCCAGCTTGTACACCTCATCGCTAAAATATTTAATAACTTTCATTAAAAGTTTAATAGAACAAAAGCCAATAATGTCTAAAAAAACCAAAATATTTCCAATACCTTATATTCCCTTGTTACAATACTGCAATAAAGGTGCAACAGCCCCGCCAACGCCAGCTATAATCAACTGAATCATGCCAAACAAAAACCAACAAAACCAAAACAATGTTCTACAACAAACAAAACACATGTGCCTTCATTGAAAACAACAACCTCGTCCAGACAAATAACCATGTCGCGAATAAATAAACAATACACACAAACCACATGAGAAGAACAAAATTAAAACAACCCACGCTCAGATATACACAACATCCCCATCAACTCGATACCATTTCTCATTATGCATTGCAGCTCTCAACTCTCAAAAAAATTCAAAGTAACACATCTTTAACATAAACATATTCCACTTTGACGAAAAGATCTCTTACTATGCATTTAGTTCATCGCATCTGTTCCCACAATTTATTCTAAAAGCAATACTTCTATAAATGCATATCATATAAGAACGAATGAAACGTTAACTTAAAATTAGAAAAACTTCATGAAATGAATACTACCCATTTTGACCGAAAATGTCTAAAAGTTAATTACATGTAACTAAAAATATTCATTTGAGAGAATGTTGTACCGGAACTGTTGTAATAACTATAGAATTGCCAGTAAGAAAATTGCTCATCCGCTTTCAGTTCAATTTTCGTCCAAAAAAATATTTTCTCAACAAAAACTATTATAGTAAATACACTTATTTTAATTTAGAAAGTATTTTATCATTCAATAAGTAGTTTATAAGTATGACAAAGATATTTTTTTAACTACCAGGTTTAAGAAAATTTTAAGGAAATTTCCATCGTAGTGCTGTAAGGCTAATGAACTTAATATCGATTGCTACTTAAAATTTGTAGAAAAATTTCCTTTCTTATAGTTAATTTTCGTTTAAAGATACGAAAAAAATGTAAAGAACTAAAACTGGAAAACCTGTAATAAATTTATTTGTAAAAATCTTTCTTAAATTACGAACATCCGCTTTTTTTCTGTGTAGAGACAAAAATGAGATCAAAGCCTCATACAGGTATAACAGGGATTCTCCAACATTGGGTGATAATTTTTAGTTTCCGGCACTGCCAATATCTATATTTCCTATTTCACAGCTCTTTCTGACGGCGATTCAGCAACATTACTGGGTCAGGTTGTAAAATATGCAGCGCCGAGTGCGGACATAAGACATGTCAGAAAAAATTGCAAAATTCTTATTCAAATACAAAATTGTTCAAATGTAAATTTCGTAAATTTGTCAAATTATTGACAGTCCAAAATTTTATAGAAAAATTTCGTCAAAAATTTATTACTATAGAAAATTTGTGCAAAATTTATTCTATTAAAACAATTTGTTCAAATTTGATTCTATGGAGAATTTTCAAAATTTTATTGGTCTATAGAAAATTTTTGTTCTTTAATCAATTGTTTTTAGTTTTAGTCAAGCATGGTTTTAAGCTGACATCAAAAAACAACAACATGATTAAAGAACAAAAACCAACAAGTAACAAAACAAAACGAATAAAGAAGAGAAGGCATGAACCCAACCAACGCCCACCAGAAAATCGATGAGTTTACGTGGCAAAGGAAAAGAGAATGTTTGTAACGAATTTATTTCGGCATAAGCCGCTATCAAGTAAAATCCCTTTTTCGGAAGTTCAAGTGGGTTCAGTTTGTTGGGTTTAATGAAACTGCTTGAATTATTCTGATAATTGGTGTTGATAGTTTTGCTGCAAGTTAAGAGGAGCTGCATAGGAATTGTAATTGTCCCGAAAACGGCGTGCATTCAACCTTGCGTCTATAGGGCTTGCCCAATAAATTGACAAACATTCTTTTCCTACTGTGGTTAAGCTACACTTGTAGTTTCAGTCAAGTGCATGTTTTTTAAGCTGAAATAAAAAAAAAAATCAACACATTTTTATTTCTATAGAAAATTTTGTCAAAATTTTAATTTCTAGAAAAATTTGTCTCAAGATTTTATTTCTATAGAAAATTTTGAAAATTTTATTCTATAGAACAATTTATTCAAATTTTAATTTATATATGTAAAATTTTGTCAAAATTTTTTTCTATAAGAATAATTTTGTCAAATTTTATTTTATAAAAATTTTTGTCAAAATTTTATTTCTAATAGAAATTTGTCCAAAATTTTATTTCTAAGAAAATTTTGTCAAAATTTTATTTCTGATAGAACATTTTCAAAAATTTTATTTCTATTAGAAAATTTGTCAAAATTTTATTTCTATAGAAAATTATTGCAAAATTTTAATTTTATCGAAATTTTGTCAAAAATTTTATTTCTATAGAAAATTTTCCAAATTTTATTTCTATAGAAAATTTTGTCAAATTTTATTTCTAGGGTGAAAACTTGTCAAATTCAATATTTCTATATACCAATTTTGTCAAAATTTTTTCTAAAGAAAATATTGTCAAACATTTTATTTCTATAGAAAAATTTTGTCAATAATTTTATTTCTATGAAAAATTTTTCAAAAAATTTTATTGTCGTATAGGAAAATTTGCAAATTTGTATATCCAATAGAAATTTTGTCAAATTTATTACTCTGTAGAACATTTGTCAAAAATTTTAATTTTTTTTTTTGTTTCTATGGAAACATTGTCAAAAATTTATTTCTAAATAGGAAAATTTTGTCAAGATTTACTATCTTATAGATAAATTGTTGTCGAAATATTTTTATTCTATGATGAAATTTGTCACAATTTTATTTCTAATATGAAAGATTTTTGTCATGATTTCAGTTCGTATAAGAAAAATTTTGTCATAAATTTATTTCTAGTGAATAATTGGTGTGTCACATTTTTATTTCTATAGATACAATTGTCCAAAATTTTATTTCTATTAGAACAATTTGTCAAAATTTTATTTTCTATAGAAATTTGTCAAAATTTTATTTCTATAGAAGCAATTGTGAAAATTTTATTTGCTTATAGAAATGTTGTCAAAATTTTTATTTCTAGTGAGAAATGTTGTCAAAATTTTATATTACTAGTTGAAAAACGGTTGTCAAAAAATTTCATTTCATATAAAATTTTGTCAAAACTTTTTATTTTCTGTAGTAAACAATTTGTCAAACTTTTATTTTTCCCATGGACTAAATTTTGTCTAAAAGTTTGATTTGTTATGGAAAAGTTTTTTTCAAAAATTTTTATTCTAAATAGAAAATTTGTCTAAAATTGTTATATCCATAGAAAATTTTGTCCAAAATTGTATTGTCTAGTGAAATTTTGTCAAAATTTTATTTATTATATGAAAACTTGTGTCCAAAATTTCAATTTTTTATAGAAATAAAAATTTTGTAAAATTTTTTTATTTCATATAGAAAAATTTTGTCGAAATTTAATCGCAGAAAATTTGTCAAATTTATTTCTATAGAAAAGTTTGTCAAAATGTTTATTCCTTTATATGAAAATTTGCAAAATTTTATTTCTAGAGGATATTTTTTGTCATAAAATTTTATTCTATAGAAAATTTGTCAACGTAATTTTATTTCTATAAAATTTTGTTAAAATTTTGATTTCTAATATACATTTTTTTTCAAAATTTTTGTCAAATTAATTTAATTCTAGAAAAATTTTGTGAGGTTAATGGAAATTTCCTCCGTCAAATTGAGAGTTCATCCTTCCTTCGGAATGAATGCAGTAATGGTTTTTGCAAATTGTATTCGCGCCCATCCCAATCATAAAAAATTTCCCCGTGAATGCTGAATACACTTTCCAAATCCCACAAAAATCATAATTACAGCTACAACAATAAACTATTACAAACACCCAAAAACCCCAAAAAAAGCAATAATTAAAACTACTTGTATTCATACAAACTGGCAATAATACTTAATCAATCACAATGATACAAGAAAGAAGGGGTAGGGGAATGGTCATAGGGTTCATATTCCGATGCCTACCAAACAAATATTTCATTATCAAAATTCTTCCAATGTCACTGTTTTCCTGTTGTTGTGTGTGGTTATTGCTGCCCTTCTTGTTGTTTTTGTTATTCTCCGTCTGTTTTATTGTTTGTATGTTGTTGGTGGGCCGCCATCAAAGTGCGTACGGAATTATGAATTGAGAGTGCGTCGTAAATGTGTAGCAAAGCTTTATCCCAAGGTTAACGATACGAAATACGAATGTTGATAGTTTTTTCGTCAATCATATTATGTTTGCTACTGTGTTTGTTGTTATGTAGCGTTGTTCCAGCGTTGCGTTTTTCTGTGTGGAGGAAAAGAGATAGTGATCTCAAACAAACCAGCGACCGCAGCTTGTTGAACAATGTTGGCGTATTTGTAGTAATTGTACATGTGGTCCAAAGGTGAAAATGTGACGTATGAATGAAAACTATATCAGGATAAGGAACTCAAGTATACTAAACCCAAGATCTGATAAAAAAAGTCTCTTAAAGATGCTCAAGATGCAGCAACAGAAGGCGAATTGTTAGGCGGAGTAATCTAAAAATTATATATAGTCACACGTCAAAAACAACAAGTTACTTGCATACAAAAATTTCACCTTCTTTAAGGTATTTATGTATTGTCTTTGCCAAACCAAAATCATTTTAAGGAATATATCCTTCGTTAAAATCTAAGCTCTGTAGAAAAGCTAAAATTTAAATAACATTCATATTATTGTGAATGTTTCTCATTTGTTTTGCGATATATAAACAAACTATACATGCAAAAAATTAATTCTTTGCCTCCCAAACGAAATTTTAGAACAAACAAATGTTCGTTTGCTCAAATTGCTTTTTTCGTTGAAAGCAAATGTATTGGAAAAAAGTATATACTTTTTTGTGAAAACGTTTTATTCTTTTCCAGATGTAAAAAAACAAAACTCAAAAGACCTAATTCAAAAAAATTTCTGGCTTAATTTACATTTTCCCTCTACATCTTTCTCATTCCACGAAGTTTTTAGCTTCTTTAGCACCTTTTTCTGTAATACAGAACAAGTAGAAGAAATTAATACGATTTTATAAAATTTAATTTAAATTTACGCTTTCGCCCTGGAACGAGAATGCGAAACCGCGGGCCATGCAATTTGTAAGTCCAACACAACTATCCACTGAGCTATGTCGCTGTTAGTGTCATAAATAGATAATTATTCCTATATGTTATTATTTAATATAGCATAGCTTGCGGCGCCCACACCTCCAAAATATAACAAAGTTTATTTAAGCAGAAACATAACATTTAGTTTTGGCAACCTGGAGCATGGTTGCTATCGGTCCGACTGCATGCCAAGGGGTCGTTGGTTCGATCCCGCTGATTCACCGATAAGTTGGTTTTTTTTTTTTAGCCATAATATCCAGATATGTTCGGATAATTCCGAAAAAAATTTTCAAAACATTTACATTTGTAGTAATTAAATTTTAAAACTTGTAAAATGTGTCTTATTAAAGACGCTAATAAGTCAGAAAAGAACAGATGTTTTGAATATAACGAAATGACTGTGTTGTTGTTCAAAAATAATTTGTTTTTATTGAAAAATAAAAATTTTGTAACAAAACGAATTTTTTTTGGTGATAAAAAGTTTAATAAATTTCGCAGAAGCAATTCAGAAAAACTCTAATCAAAATAGAAAAACGTTTTTCGTACACCGTTAGGCTTTTCCAAACGTTTTTTTTTGTCCTTTGCTGTAATTGAAGTTTAATATTTAGTTTCATTAAAAACTTATTTATTTTTATAAGTATTTTGCTTTATTTCTTTTACATAAGAATAATATTTTTTCTACTTATAACATAATGAATATTTATCAGACGGATGAAATTTGATTCGTGCCGCTGATTTCTGAACTGCATTCACTTAAAATTTTCCTTAGTGTAAAAGAAAATTTGTCCTTTCAATTTGTTTACAAGTTGTGTGCCTATTTAAAGGAGCACTATCTAAACTTCTGAACCGCATGTCAACCAATTGGCCACCCATCAGCTAATGCAATCTCTCAGCATCATCTCTCTCAACACACAACAACCGGATGGAGGA
>PGFW01071101.1:0-10185 GCA_003123925.1 Haematobia irritans | reverse complement strand
GGAAAAATCTAAATTTTTGGATCGAAGTACATTTTTGTTTTGAGTGTGGCATTTAGTGTCCGCTTCTTGACTAAATGATCTATTTGCTATTACATGCCGTGGATTAAATAGAAGCAAAGTTTTTTTTTTTACTTTGTCGATTTGGTGTAATTCTTTTTTAAAAATGAAGAAATAAAAGTAATTTCATGTAAACCTCATTTATTATACCGTACCGATTTCCAAAAAAACAAAAAACCCACAAAAATCCTTAAATTTATGGAAATTCCCCAACAAATCCTCAACTCAAAAAGTTCATCCCCATCCACGAAATAATACCCTCGATTTGGGGAAAAATCTCCAATACCCGCAACACTGGTAGTTAATATTTCAAAAGTGGATAAACTATCCTGTACTAAAAAAGCACGTCTTTCAATAGATAATTTTATTTAATGAGGTATCAAAAAGGATTGAATTGCCAAAGTGAGCCTAAAATAAAACATAATCTTGTGTATCCCAAAATTCATGTAAATGCTTCCCAAAAAAAATATTGTCGTAAGCAGAAAGAAATTTGATTGATAATAATGATTTTCAAAATAAATCTTCACCCAGAGCAAGGAATATGACACTCAAAACATGTTTTAAAAAGCAAAAGCAAGGTTATATTTGAACGACAAAATAACATTTTAGTGACAAACATGTTAGCATGGCACCTTACCAAAAATAACATTTTGCTCTGAAACATGTTTGCGGTGATCCTATTCCTTCTCAAGCCGTGTTTCGCATTGCAGCTGACGGTCAATTTGATTCAATAAGATTCATGCTTTAAATTTTAAGTGATTTTTGGTATCTGGTTTACTAGAAGCAAAATTCGTATGGCCGATATTCATAATAATTACTGACCAGTTCATTGAGGGAATTGGTATGGTAATAGTAAGGTTAATGGTAATAGTAAGGAAAATTTGGAGGTCGAATTTGTTGATATTACATATTAAAAAAAAACGAAAAAACACCGGTAAAAATTAAGATTTTGTTCCCCCAGTATCTCAAGTTTACACAATTAAAAATTTAGCTGTAAATTGCTTAGTGTAATCCACACTTCTTCGACTATCAAATCAAATGACAGCATACAAATAATTAGATTAAAAGCTAAATATTTGAACTGGGTAAGGTTTTTTCAATGTAGTTAGTAAAAAGCGTAAATCAGTATTTGGGTTGTTGTTGTAAAAGACCCAAATGAGCTAGAGCAAAAATAATGCTCATCTCACAAAACGTTTGGCGGTTGCCAATCTGAAAGTAAAGGCGGAATGGGTACTGCAAACTTTGGTTCCCCCCCCCACACCCGCTTGTTATACAAACCCTCAACATGTCTGCGAAGCATTCTTTCATATCGCCTCATACATATCAGCATTTCTATGGTCCATGGATGGTGTGGGGGGAATTGGTGCCGGTCGATCCTTGTGCAAATTTTCCAACTTTAGGATTTGCATCATCATTAATCTTTGCTTGCAGATCATCGTGATAAGAGCAACTTTTTATATCGATCCTTTTGTTTTGCAGATGACCCACTGAAAGGAAGTCCTAAGGCAAACACTCGCTGTGTAATATGGGATGATGCATTTAGACATCCATCCATATCATGGACGATGTCACAAAGACTTATGGGGTGGAAATGAAGGCCTATGCAAGATTGCAAAAACGAATGATTATCAGGGCTAAAAATCACGTTAAATTGTTTAATGCATAAGCAAAATTAAGTCGTCATGAATGCTATATGCAAAGGTTAGCATCCGAGAAACGAAGAAAGAGCTTTCACTTGGTAGAGGCTGGACAGCTGTTGAAGTGCTCCTCCAAGAAATTGCCAACCACCACACGGCCATCTCAACCCCCCGCCCCCCCACCCACCACCCCCCCCCCCCCCCCCCACCTATCACACGGAGAGGAGAGAAGGAGTAGAGAGAGGGATAGTGAGTGGTTGGCATTATATTGACGAGCACTCTAAAGTGTCAGTCTAGCAAGGAAAGCTGCTTTTGTTTCTCGATGCTAACCCTTTGATATGGCATCTGACGACTTAATTGCTTAATGCATTAAACAATTTAACGTGATTTTTAGCTGAATAATCACCGTTTTGCAAATGTGGCATAGGCTTCATTCCACCCCCATAATCTTTGTGACATCGTCATGAATGGATGGATGTCTAAATGCATCATCCATATAACACAGGCGAGTGTTTGGTAGACTTCCTTTCAGTGCCATCTGAAAGAAAAAGGAGCGCAATAAGAAAGTTGCTCACTTATTCAAGGATGATCTGCAAGCAAAAATTAATGAGTGATGCAAATCCTAAATGGAAAATTTGCAAAGGAATACGAGAGCACCCAAATCCCCCACACCATCCATGACCATAAAGAAATGCTGATATGTATGACGATATGAAGAATGCTTGAGCATGTGAAGGGTTTTGTAAACAGCGGGTGTTGAACAAAGTTTGCAGTACCCTCGCCTCTTCAAGTGAGAGCACGTTTTGTGAGATGAGCATTATTTGCTCTAGCTTCATGGGCTGTACAACAACAACCCAAATACTGATACGCTTTTTATCTAACTACTGAAAAAAGCCTTACCCAGTTTCAAATATTTTGGGCTTTTAATCTAATTTATTTTGTGTATTTGATTTGGAAGTCGAAGAAGATAGTAGAGATTCTGATAGAATATATTATTGTGTAAAGAAATACTGGGAGACAATCTTAATTTTTAGCGTGTTTTTTCGTTTTTTTTTAATATGTAATTCAACAAATTGCGACGCTCAAATTTTTCCTTCACTATTACCATACACCTTACTATTACGCATACCAATCCGCTCAGATGAACTGTCAGTAAATTATTATGAATATCGGCATACGAATTTTAGCTTTATAAACCAGATACAAAAATCATTAAATTTAAAGATGAATTCATTATTGAATCAAATTGACGTCAGTGCAATGGAAACACGCTGAGAAGGAATAGGATCACCGCAAACATGTTTCAAGAGCAAAATGTTATTTTTATTGTAGGTGACCATGTAACATGTTGTGTCATTTTCAAAACTGTTACTTTTGTCGTCAAAATAAACCTTGCTTTTGCTTTAACATGTTTGAAGGTAGATCATATTCCTTCTCTGGGTGAAGATTTGATTGGTAAAATCAAAAATTTCTTTCTGCTTAGCGCAACAGTTATTTTTTTTTTTGCATTATTACCGCTTGGGAAGCATTTCATGTATTATAGGAGATACAGTTAATGATTTTATAATTTGGGCTCCACCTTTTAGGTTTCTTATATAGGGATATACATTATTTTTATTGAAAGACGTGGCTTTTTTAGTAGCAGGTTATTATCTATTTAGAGAATTCAACTACCAGTGTTGGCGGGTATTGGCAGATTTTTCCCCAAATCGAGGGTATTGTTTCCGTGGCGATGGGGATGAACTTTTTGAGTTTGAGGATTTGTTGGGGAATTTCCATAAATTAAGGAATTTTTGTGGGTTTTTTTTTTTGGAAATCGGTACGGTATAATAAATGAAGGTTTACATGAAATTACTTTAAATATATATTTTCTTCATTTTTAAAAAAGAAATTACACCCAAATCGACAAAGTAAAAAAAATAAAACCTTCCCGTGTAAAAAATTTGAGAGATCTAATCATGTCTAAAATAATATCAAAGTATATATATTTGCTCGATAATGGTATGTTGATACTATAGATCTACGGAGATATGTTATGTATAGTGTTATATATGATTAGATCTGATTCAAGATCTAATTATATACTGTTGTCTATTCTATTTATATCAGTAACATATCGGTAAGATCTAATTGTATATCTTCAATAATATGACATCATATGCTAATTATATATACTATACTAGCTCCATATCTAATTATATATATCGCATCTAAATCATGAACGCAGTTCTGTTAACACGGATAAAAAAATGTTTGTATATGTTGTGTTTAAAAAATTAATGTGTTGTGTTACAGAATATTAACTGATATACTTGGTTAACAAGCACGGTATGTTTGTCCGCACATTCAAAACAAGTGGTGACCATAATACCAAACATCTTTATATATTGGCTCAGATATTACAGGAAACCCTTTTTAATATCATTTTTGAAAGTGTCTTCTAAAATGCTTAACTTTCAGACAGCAACTGTCTTTTGTTTTCAAAATGTCACGCCGCATAACTATCACCATTAGCAACGCCCTGTTGTTTAATAAATTTGAAAAAATATATGCAAATATTTGATAATGCGAGTTTGAATATTCTTTATTTCAATAAATGAAAAATCTTAATGTCTTCTCATTTTTTCGAGGAAGATAAAAGAGTAAGAGAAGCTGTGATAAGGTAAGTTTTAATTGTTTTGTTCGCAATTTTTTATATATTGATGAAATGCCAAAATGCAAGGTAAAATAATTCTTTTAAAAAAAAAACACATACAAAGACGTAATAACTACGTCAGTGACGAGGTAAGTTTTGTGTTTTGTTTATTATCTATATAAATATACAAAATAATAGTGGTTTTTGCTTTCAGGAAAATGAAAATTGAGGTTCTACACGAAGAAAATAAGGGAGACGGAGGATCAACTAGAATGCTCTAAAAGCAAAGCGCAGGCTTTACCAGAAAATTACGGTAGAGCAATCCGTCCGAATGTTAGTGATGATGTAGGAGCAGCTTCTTGCAGCAATTTTGATGAAAAAGGTAAGTAATCAAGAGCAAATCTAACATAGTTGTCAAAAGTGTTTGTTGGACCTATTTTACCTTTTTCTGAAACAATGAAATTTAGACAAATTTAAACTATTTTGCAATGCTCTGGATGCTTCCCATCCATAGGTTTTGATAAGAATTTGATAGAAATGTAAATGTTTCTGTTTGGAATGAATGAATAAACCCACTGATTTTCAACATAACATGAATAATTAAGTAATTTTCATTTATTGTTTCTTTTAAACAGATGATATGTATTGGGAACAACATATATTGTCGTGCAATAATTCACCAACATGGCTATGTGGGACGTCCGCATCAAGACTCCGCATGTGGCCTCGCAGTTGCTGGAGAGGCGTATTTTCAAACGAAATTGTATATCTTAAGAGAAGCCGACCGTCAGCGTGAAAAACCGCCACCAAGAGAACAGGGTTTTGAAGACAGCAGGGTTAGAACCGTTTTTGGGCCAGTTAGAACGCCAAGGGCCAGAGAGCTATTTGTTGGTAAGTATACCCTTCTATAAATCTATTAAATTTTCAAATTAAAGCTGATAAATTTCTGTTTTTCTGTCTTTAGATTTTCATTCCCGGGTTGCGAAAAAAAGCGGAATTGGGAGCCACAAATCGGAAAAAAGACGTCGAAGAGGGCAATGTCCCAACGCCCTTGGCGAGATCAAACGTACAAAAAGTAGTAAATAGACGCCTCGGCGGCAAAAACTTTAATTGTTTAACTTTTTCATTTTTTTGTTTTAAATGAATTCTAAAACTTAAGTTACTTAAGCATACATAAAAAATGACGAATCTCAATAAGTAAAATTTAAATAATAAAGTTTTACATTATTAATATAGTATATTATATAAAATTCGGTTTTAATTAAATAGGGTAATAAATTTATATGTATACGGGGAAGGGCGTTACATATTTGTAGAATAAATTATATATAATTAGATATATTAACATCTAATTATATCTGATTAGATATTAATTAGATGTGGGCCAAATTTGAGATCTGGTCAGATCTAACTCTTTAGAAATTAGGATCTGGATCAGATATTACCATTTTTCGATTCTGACCATATCTGCCCTAGAATATTACTACCGTATCTAATCAGATATGGCGGCAGAGGTCTAATAATATCTGGTCAAGATCCACCAATTTTACACGGTTTGCTCTATTTAAATTCCACGGCATGTAAATAAAGGCAAATTAGATCATTTTAGTCAAGAAGCGACACTAAATGCCACACTCAAAACAAAAATGTACTTCGATGCCAAAATTTTAGATCTTTTCCATAAGGACTTTGGTATTGATTCCCGAGCCAAAGATGCGACTTCTTTAAAATTGGAAATTTTTGTTATTTTGTCCATGTCTTTGATAATTTTATGTCCTCTTGATTTGTTTAATTATCTATTGTTACATTTTCAATATCAAAAAAATAAAATTTTGCTAACGTAAGTTTTTGTTCTGTTGTAAAAAATATAACAAACTTTTGCAAAAAAAGTTAACTTTTTCACAATTGAAAATTTTTCTAATACCCTTCACCACTACTGTGGTAGAGGGTAATAAATAAGTTTGTGCATTTGTAATGTAACGCCGAAGAAATAGTGTCCATAGACCTATTCTTTTAGTATCCGATCGACTTAGCAATAAATTCTGAGTCGGAACTTAGGCGATGTCCCGTCGGTCTGTCTGTCCGTCCGTCTTCTGTATATGTTATTGGTGTGCCACAAAGACAAGCTCGGCAATTTAGTCCGATCGTCCTCAAAATTTTGCAATAGTGGGCCTTTTTCTTGGGACAGAGACAATCTCTATTGTTTTGTAAGAAAAAAAATCGGTTCAGATATAGCTGGACCATATACTATTTATCCCCAGATTTGGTCAAATAGTTAGGCGTTTTATGCAACCGATTTGCTTGAAATACCGTACATCCAAAATATGTTTTAATGAATCTCGAAAATCTTGCAAAATATCAGCCAAATCGGTTCAGATTTAGATATAGGCTCCCATAATATATCTTTCGTCGATTGTAGACTCATTATGGACCACAGAAGGCCAAAGTTTAACTAACCGATCTTCGTGAAATGTTTGCACAGAGGGTAGAATTGAAATTCTACAATGCTTGGTAAATTTTGATTGAAATCGTTCAAATTTAGATATAGGCCTCCGCATAGTATATCTTTCGTCCGATTTAGAACCTCATATGACCACAAGAGGCCAAAGTTTAATACCGATCTTCGTGAAAATTTTGCACAGAGGGTTAGAATTTGAAATTCTACCAATGCTTTGGTAAAGTTTGATTGAAATCGGTTCAAATTTAAGATATAGCTCCCATATATAGCTTTCGTCTGATTTAGAACTTAAAATATGGCCACAATAAGCCATTAGTTTTGCCGTGATGCTTCGCAATTTTGCACAAGCGGACTTTTAACAGATACTATTGGTATGGTGCGCTAAATAATATGTCAAAATCGTTCAATTGTAGATTATAGCTCTCATATATATCTTTTCGTCTGAAATTTGAACTTATATGGCCTCAAAAATCCAAGGTTTTGCCGTGATTTGCTTCAAAATTTCGCACAAGGAGTAGCGTTTTAGTAAGTATCGGTAAATTGTGCCAAATTTGGTTGAAATGCTCAAAGAATTAGATTATGGATGCCCATATGTATCTTCCGTCCGGATTGCACTCAATATTGACCAGGGGGCTAAAGTTATACTCCCATTTACGTAAAATTCGCATAAGATAGCAGAATTAATTTATTGCTAACTATAATGCCAAATTAGGTCACAATCGGTTCAGATAATATATAGCTCCACATAGTATACGTACACCAGAGTTGGGGAAGATATGTAGACTGTTTACACATTTTAGACGGCATTTCAATGGAAAGTTTCCTGCCAAATTAACTGGATAGCGTTAGCCGATTAACATTTAAATGTCTCAAGAAGATTTTGTAGAAAGTAATAAAAATTGTTCTCCTTTATATATGCTTCAAATGTGAAGTAGTTTGAGATGGTAAACACAAATTTTGGCCCTAACGTCGCCGCGCCGACTTTAGACTTTACTTACTTGTTTTTTTAAATGGAAAATAAACAATGACAATACAAACCAAAATGAAAAAATTGAAATCATAAATTTTTGTTACCACACACCGCCATCCACTGGGCTACGTAACTGTTATAGGTCACCAGTAAGAGCAATTATCGTTACAAGTTAAAGTTTATGTAGGCATAGTTTGCAGCGCCCACGAGCCCAAGACAAACATAACATTATCTTTAAAGAGAAACAATACATTTGTTAGCCCACGTGGGCAGTGGTGTAGCATAATCTGCCTTTTGCCATGGCAACAGGGTCTGTGGGTCTCAAATCCTGCTCCCGACCCGACCATTTTTTTTTTATTTACACATTTATATTTATACTAATATTAAAATTTTTTATAAAATGAAACTTCGCAATGTGGGTTATTAATGGTTACAGTCAGAAAGAGGCTTGATAATAAACGAAATGGACTGATTATTTTTGGATAAAATATATATTTTTTTTTATCTGCAAAATAAGCAATGTTGTGACAGCAAAAAAACTGTTTTTCGGTATAAAAGTTTGCAAATTTTGGAAGGAATTCAAAAAACTCTAACAAAAGAGGAGAATGTGGAGTCGAGTAAGAAACATACACTGAAAAAAATATTGACCTAATGTGTGAAGATTTATGCAACTTAAATTTTTTAGGACTCGAATGTACGCAATGCTATAGTAGCAAAATTCTTTTGAAATAATGCCATTTTTATATTAAAAAGAAAGTTTATAATCCTTGCTTCAAAAATTTTTTTTCATTAATTTTAGGACACACCATCTTGAAATTTGCGTCCCTCTGTTGAAAATTTGTAAGATCTTTGAAGTAGGTTCAATGTTCCTTAAAATAAAGAAAAAACATTTTTAATTATTAAAGAAATCGTCTTTAACTCAACTGACATATTGAAATTTTTAAAACTTAAGATAAAAACGCTTCAAATATAGGCTAAAGACTCATTTTAGGATTTGCATCTTTGGTTTAAAAGTTTTTTTTAGGCATTAAGAATAACAAGTTTTAACTTTGGAAGTACTTGGCATAAATTTGGATTTTGATACTGTTAATTTGGTTTGTAAACGAATAGCCTTTATTAATATATCGCAAACAGAGAATAAACAAGGTATATACGGCCGTGAAGTTCGGCGCAGTCCCCGCCGAAGCCTTATGTACCAGCTCCGATACATGGATTGCGTAGAAACTTTCTTCGTAAACACTGCTCCAGAATTCGAATTACTTAAGTTGCGGGTAACGCTTTGCCGATGGCAGAGGTATCTTAAAAACCTTCCTAACACCATCTTGTACTAGTATTCGCTATGTAAGTCCATACGTGGTATATATTAAATCAAAAGATCGATTTCCAATACGTATAATAATTCAGGTTTGACATAAGTAGAGCATATAAATTTTGACAAAATTTGTCTACAGAAATAAAATTTTAGCGCAAAAAATTTTCTAAGAAATAAAAATTTTCACTAAAAATTTCAACGTCTATAGAATAATAAAAATGTTGACAAAATTTTCTGATAGAAAGAAGTAATTGTTGACATAAGTTTCTCACAGGAAATAAAATTTTACAAAATTTTTCTAATAGAAAAAAAAATTTTGAAAATTTTTTCTATAGAAATAAATCTTGGTAAGATTATTTTTGGCTCGAGTGGCAACCAATGATTGCACCGAAAAAAAGTTTTATCTATTTTTTATGAAAAATGAAACTACCCATAGTAAAGAAGGACCATGATCTGCGCCCATAAGATTTTTTTCATTAGAGTAAGTTCATGATTTTCTTATAAATTAGTTCAATGTATTACATCGTATTTTAAGTTCGATTTTTACTATTGCTGTGGGAAGAATATAGTGTAAACTCATTCAAAAATATTCTGGCTATCACGGAAAAATTAACAATTTTTTGGGAAACACTGTATTAAGAAATTGGTTTTGAACATAAACTGTTTGTCGTGTAATAATTTTTCAAAAAAGTAGAGAAATTTTTGAGGAAATCAAAAAGTACAAAAAGCCTGTATACAACTAAGAATTTTTCGTAAGCAACAAGTCAGTCTTTCTATAACCATCCAGTATTTTATTTCAAAGAATTGATTATTATATTACACAAAACTTAAATGGCTTATGATATAAATAAAGGAAAATATTTTTTATTAGTAACGGTTGGACGCAATTTACTGTGTCGTAGTTAGTAATTGCTTCTTCAAGAGTAATATTCGTATGTTTTTAGGATAAAACTAATTTATTTAAATTTCCATGTTTTCTATCCATATGAAAGATAATAGTGGCATAAAGTTGCTATATTCAAAATTGAATTGTCCAATTTCCATCGATTTCTTGGCTAAACTTGTTGTTGGCGGATTCTGGCTTATAACGCATCTGAAATTTGCAAAGTTATACAG
>PGFW01071097.1:18852-29115 GCA_003123925.1 Haematobia irritans | reverse complement strand
GTCTTTATAGAAAACAAGTAGAATTTTTGCATTGGTTGTTTAGATACCATCATACTTAAATCCACGTACATAATTTCAACCTGAGCGATGAATTGCCTGCCTCCAAAGGATATTGACAAATTTTTGTATATGTTTTTAGAAGCCATATACTAATACAACAGAACAAATTTCAACCTTGTCGGATGAAATCTGCTCCGAGACTCCGAAAGCCAAATCTGGCGATCGGTTTATTATTAAAAATCTGGGGATCGGTTTATAAGGGGGCTATATATAATTATGGACAGAAATTCCTCAGGTGAAAATTGAGTTCTTTATGTTTGCCGGGAAACGAAAATGGTGGGGAACGGATATTTTTCACTCGCCGGTTTTGATATATGCATTCAATCGAAGATGAGTATTCTAGGAATCTTTTTCTCTAGGAATCTATTATGGAACGGACACGTGGCATAATTCTTGTTGACAGACTTAGTAAGGTCAACAACCTTTTAAGACTCATATGCTCTAAGAGAAAAGGGCCACATATCGACACTGCCTTAGATATTTGCCGTGCTCTAGTTATAGGAGTTCTTTCTCATGGCATAACGATATATGGTTACACCTCTAAGAGAAACATTAGGAAGATTGAAGTAGCCATGAATAAATGCTTCAGTACAGCAAGTGGTCTCTTGAAGTCAACGCCAACGGACGCTCTTATGATTGAATGTAGATATAGCGACTTCGATGGGTTGGTTGAAAAGTTCTCCGTGAACTTGGCGGCGAGGGCTTTGACATTACCACGTGATGGTCTCCATGAGATCTTCTGGGAACAGGTGGGTTCGAATGGTTCTGGTAAGTCATCTATCAGTCGTATAGTGAGTCGGTTACATGGTATGGGTATTATCCTTCCGTCAAAGCCCCGTGGGCTATTTCTGTCTTTCGATATATCTGTATGTCTTGTTCTGAGATCACTACTGATTGTTGTCATATTGGTCGTTAGTTCTCATGGGAAAGACTTTGGAATCCTTCAGTGTGTGGGCCTCTTGCTAGGATCGCTTCCTACGGGCCACGGACGATCCTCTACACGAATGGCTCATTTGATGGTTTTAACACATCCTTTTCCGTAGTAAGACAAAATTCATCTTGCCTTTATGATACTGTTAGTGAGTGCCGGTTGGCCGACGGTATTGGGGTCTTTTCCGCTGAGCTGGCGGCTGTCATATCTGCTATGACATACGCATCAGTTCGGCCGGGAAGGACACTGATCTGTACGGACAGCCTCAGTGTTTCAAGGGCCATCAAAACCAATCGAAAGTCCATGTTCAACCATATTTTTTCCAATTGTGAACAGATGAATTTTGTCTTATTATGGATCCCATCACATATTGGGATAAAGGGCAACGAATGTGCGGATGTGGCCGCTAAGCGTGCCTAAATTCTTCCGATATCGTAGAGCCGCCATGCTCTTCTTTATTGGCACTTCGTTAGTCTGTGAAATTCTGGAATCGATAATACACTTCTTCTTAGAGTTATAAACCCCTCCATTATCAGATCGAATTATGCACCTCAATTAAGTAGATCCGAATGCATTTTCTTAGCCAGACTTAGAGTTGGCACGGCAATATTTAACACCCGTCACTATTATGATGATTCGGAGCCTAGGGAGTGCAATTTTTGTAACGATTTGTTTACTGTTGAGCATATCCTCTCAATATGCCCTTCGTCTAGAATAGATGAATCTATTCAGTTGATTTTGGATTGCTCTAATGGTGACATGCTTCCAAAGATTCATGTTGCTATTCGCGCGCATGATGATATTGACATATAATCTTTTTTAATTCGTATCTTCATTATTAATTATTCTAAACTTCTTTTTCTACTTTTTCTTATGTCAATAGATTAATTAGTGTTCTAAGTATATAAATTACCTATCCTTTTTTTCTTTATTCTTATTTACGACAACTGAATAGTTTAGTTTTCTTTTGTAACAAACAGCATATGCTTAACGCAGGTGCATATTGATCTAGTTATTAGGGCACCTTTAAACTTATTATTTTGTAAATTTATTTATAAAATATTTTGCAAATAAAATAATAAAAAATAATTATGGACCGATATTGACGAATTTTTGCATGGTTGTTAGAGGCCATAATCCTAACAGAAACAGAATACATAGACATAGTTAATATTTTTCACGTTGTAATTATTAAGGGAAGTTTTTGTGCGTTCTGATCGGTATTTCTGGAATATTTAAAAAAAATAAATCTCGCTGTTTATCCCGGAAACCTGAAAAATGGCTTCCGCGGAAAAGATTAACGCCGTTTCTGCGGTCGTCTATCTGGAGTCGTGTCTGTAATCCACGCCACCGTCGTACTGCATATATCGGTCGTATCGTCCTGAATTTGTGGTGCAAGATTATGTTTTTTTGTCATGAACGCAGGCCATAATTCGGCAAAATAAGTAGGGCTTATATCGGTCCAGGATTGATATACTCCCATATAAACCCGATCCCCCCACTTTGTTGTTTGGGTTTTCTTAGAACCGTATGTTTTTATTCGATTTGCCTGAAATTGGAAACATATAAAGTATTTTTGTGGGCTTCATAATAGTATCGAACGCAAAAATGGATGTGTATCGGTCAGTTATTGGTTATAAAGGTGATCTACGGTCAAAACTTTGGTCAATTAATTTGAGTATTTCTTTAAATTTTGCTTTATAAAACCTGAACACCCCTCATTTTGAAGGTTGTGTTGTAGAAGTAGTGCTCCTAATTTTGATTTTGGAATTCACTCTTCAGTTGTCAAAATGAAGTCCAAAGCAAGAGAGCAGCGTAGTCAAAATTTTTGACTGCGCGCATCGCGAAAATCCGAGGTTCACACCCAAAGCTGGAACAAATCGCTAAAAGTTTGCCAAATGTCAACCGTTTACAAATGTGAATTAAGTGTTGTAACGCGAGCTACAGCGTTATGGTTGTCGAGGGCAGCCAGGGAAGTCTGGAGTCGGGGGGAAAATCGAAGAACCGGAAGGCCGCTGAGACGACAAAGAGGAGTTGCCGGTAGTTTGCGCAAGCGAACCCTACCTTCCTCTCCGAGATGCCGCAAATAAGTGGAGTGTATGGTCTACAACCTGTGGCATCGGCCAAAAACGAGGCGCGGACTATCGACTTACAAGATAATGTCATCATGGATGAAACAAATCTCGCGCGCATGAATAATATCACAAAGTACGAGCGGCCAAAGCGCTTCAGGTCCCGTGAGGCTGATTATTAGGTTCACCACGACGATGCTCGCCGCACAAGTTTGGGCATATAATATCTTTTCGGGCCCGATATGACTGAATATGGTCCTAAAAGCCAGAGTTTTGGCTCCCATTTGGGTGAAATTTTTGAACAAGGGAGTAGATTTTGGGCAATTGTAGCGGGGGTCTGCGCATTGGTAGATGGACGACGAAGCCTACGGTCAAGTCTGCTACCATAAAAAGCTCTTCCGTGGGATCAGGAGTTTTATACGGCAGGAAAAAGGATCAGGGATTGCGCAAATAGGTATACCAGATATTTTCAAGCACGAATAAAAACTTGGTCACAAGTCGCAAAACAATATTCCCTGGCTTGGCACATATATAGCATCTTTCTCGCCGTGAACTGAGCTTGACAAAGCAGCATTCTAATTCCTATAGCATTGCTGGGCACTAGTGTCAACGCAAAGGGTATTTGGAATCTCCTGGATTGTATAGGATTGTGAAAATTATAAGCAGTGATGGCGTGCATTGACACTTCCTGTATAAGTCTAACGGGTTCATGTATACACAAGTAGTGGCTTATAAATTTTGATTGTTAGCCGGATTGGTATATCTTCATGCGACTCTTATACGATAAGATAATAGCCGCTCATGGACGCTCTCTCCGCTCCCGCCACAACACAACGTGCATAGGTTTCCCTATACATTAGGACATCGAGACCCCTCTCACTGGAAACACTCGCATCCAAGAGCTGCTCCGGAACGCACAGAGTTGTGAATTACCTCGCCCTTATCGCGCCGAATTCACATATAAAAGAAGGAGCCTCATAGATAACTAGCTTACAAAAGCGATTGAGAATCAGCTCGTGAGTTCTCACGAATTGCTACAAAAACATTTTCTTTACATGCGCTGTAGCAAAGAAGATCAACATTGGCTGTACAAAATCTGATGGCAGGTGTTCAAGCGTGAGGCCCGGCATTCGGAGTTGTGCAGATAGCGATAATGCCTAACTGGAATATTTTGATCTATCATGGCTTCTCTCTACCTAATATGTAAATACTCTATCAGAGAGAATATCGCTCCCTTGAGTATTTTTTAATACAACCGATCTCTCTTCCATGAACTCACCCTTATCGCACAAATTTTTTACCTTTGTAACTACACAATTGACCGTATCACCCTTTTAGCCCCGCGAATATTGATCCCGATCTTAATTGATTTAACCTTCTACTGTGCTTCTATCATTTGTAACCTGAATTATCCCCATTAATTCTATAGGTATTTTGGTCCATAATATAAGTGTACTGGATGCGTACTGGATAGTGTACAAGGTCCATGGATTTTGGGGGGGGGAGTAGTATATATAAAGAGTCCTCCCATATATCCTAGCTTTTAGTTCCTCTGATTTGACTTCATTGGGTGGTCGTTCTAGACACACAATCGCATTATGCTTTGTGTGAGTCTCTTGGGATTTAAACTCTCTCAAAATTCTAGAGGTATTTTGGGGTCCATAAATGGAAGATATGCCTGAACGATTTATGGTGTTTATAGGTCCAATGGTTTTGGTATAGCCCATAGACTATATCCAGCGATTTCGCTGACTGACTTCTTCGGGCTTCTAGACACCACAATTTCATTATCGATTTACCTGAAATTCAAAAACTCATGCAGATATTTGGAGTCTACGCATAAGTTTGTGCTGAATATGGTGCGTTAATCGTTTACGTTTCCTGGAGGATTTATAGCGCCCATATAGCATGATCTGCCGATTTGACTTCTTTGAGCGTCTCGTGAGAATAAGCCGAAGTATATTTATCCGATTTGCCTGAATATTTGAAGAATATCTCATAAGGTATATTGACGGTATCACACAAACATTAAACAAGTTCGCCTGTGGTAATAAGTCGCCAAGTGCATGTCCTTAGGTCGATCAATCTATTTTAAGTCTGGCTAAAAAGACTCAAATTTCGTATAGCTCCCTTACAACTATTCTTAGCATCTACAGATCTCCCGATTTGGACTTCTTGCACTTCTAGAAACGGCGTAATATATTTATATCGCCGGAAAGCATTTGCAATTGATCATCATTGTATAAAAATCTAGTATAAAGCGCTTTATTTTGCTAGGGTTCCCTAAAAAATTAGGCTTACGATACCTTAATAAAAGAGTTTGTCCGCATATTGTTTACCGGTTCTAAACTATTTCCGATTTCCTGTTCCGACCCTAGTTGCATTAGTAGGTTAGGTGCAGATCCCGAAGTATCAGGCTCACTCCTCGACACTCCTCGCCCAGTCCATTGTGATACCACATTGGTGACTTCTCTCATATCACTGAGTCGCATGCCCCGCCGATCGTGATGTCCTCTTAGTCCCACCATTAACAAGGACCTCCTTTTTATAGCCCGAGGTCCGAACGGCGTTCCACATTGCCAGTGGAAACCACTCCTACCACGACGCTCTTGAAACCCCTCAGGAAATGTTCACCAGCATTACTGAAAGTGGGATTAATCCACCGCTGAAAAACTGTTGGTGTTCGGCAAGCAAGGAATCGAAAGCAGGAACATTGTACCACGGTGTCTTCCCTTGATTAGCGCTTAAATTTTGGAGTCTATAGATTTTTTAGAAGTCTATCAAAATTCTGTGCCAGATCGAGTTAATTTTAAATGGTAGTGTATTTGGGACAACCTTATATATGGCCCAACACATTGACGGATGGATGATGTATCGAAATTTAGATCTACAAAGTGGCGCAGGTATAATATAGTCGGCCCGCCCGACTTTAGACTTTCCGTTCTTGTTGTTGTAATAAAAATGATAAGTTATTATCATATCCCATTTTATCGGGTAAATTTTTATGTTTTACAACCAACTACAGACAAGCCTATACAAACATTCAAAATTTGGTTTCTAGACCCAGGATTTATTTTAATGATCTACATTTCTATGCGGCAGAAAGTGTCCAGTCAGCCAAATTGTATAAGGAGAGCTATATAATTTTTACTCGCAGAAGTTCGCAAACAGTCCTATTGATGTACGTATATGGCTTCTAACATAATTGGGACCACATCGCTTTCTTAAATATATAGACTCCTCCATATAAACCGATCCAAAACGAAATTGGCTTATTTAGATATTTGATATGAGACAGCTTTTATCTAACGTAGACTCCATACGGACTAAATTACATTTTAGAAGCCAATATTAGGATATTTTTAAGATATCTTGCCATAGACAAATATTTGACTCCTCTAATTTCGACAACGACAAGGTTGTTCTTAGAAACAGCATAGGGTGATATATCAACTTTACTCACCTGCACAATCTTCATTTGGAGACCAAGAACTTGGCGCATCAAGGTATAACATTCTATATCACAATTTCTTGCCTAAACATCCATCGCCTAGATAAGCCAACCAAAAAGCCCTGTATGAGTCATTATACAACGCAGGTCTGAACAGAATATAAAAGGATATTGTAGCTAAAACGACGATGAAGTAGTCCTTGATACCCACCATCACTCACAGCGCTACGAGGGCTCGAGTAATTTTGATCCAACTGGAAAGTTCAAGCTCCTACGTTATCAACGACCTTTTGATACAAAATCACATGCCCAAATGCAAAGATAAAATTGCGTAAAATTGCGACTTACTAGAAACGAACCTTCGAATGTGAATATTTGTTTCCCAATTGAATTTCTCAATGCTTGACTGATAGAATATCATATGAATTTCTTGTCCATGGGTCATATGATTTTATGAGATTTGTGTGTTTCCATTTTATTTTGAAGAATTTTTGTTGAAATTGTAAGAAATCTGTCCATTCATTAATTTTGATAAGTTCCCTTTTTCTTTTAAGCGCTTAGTTGTATCTAAACAAAGCGTTACCCAATGTTGCGATGAAAAATAACATCGATTTGGATTAAAACTGAACTGAAATAGAAAAACAATATCCAAGTCTAAAATTCAAAATTAAGTATAACCATCTTGAGTTTGACAAATTCCCAATATGATTTGAGCAAATTTAGCTGATGTTCAAGACATTTTTGGGAAAATATATTTCAAAAAGTAGTATGTGTAGCTGCCTTCTGGTGTAGATAAAGATTCACTTAAGAGTGAAACAATGTTTTTAAAACAAAACAATACAAAAACCATATAGTATATACTGGAATAATACAAACAAAACAGATATTAATGCTTCAAATCACTGGGATAAACCACCGCCACTGGCTGTGGTCAAAACACATTTAAAATATTCACTATCCAATTTCTTAATGTCTTTTGTAAATTGCTCTACCAATTTGGATAGATCACTCTCATTGATATCAGCATTGTTGCCCGTAGTCGATAGATCCTCAATGGCTTTATTGATTTTATCCAATAGGGCCTTATCATCCTCCGATTGTTTATTGGCATATTCATCTTCAAATTCATTGTAAATCTGTTGAGCATTATGGACAACATTTTCGGGAAAATTGGCCAAACGGGCAACTTGAATACCAAAACTTTTCTCCATGACTCCCGGTCGTACCTGATAGAGTAGGGTAAAATTCTCATTATCTGCTATGGCAGCCATATGGCAATTTTTAACAGTAGCCACTGTCTCGGAGAGATTTGTGATTTCATGAAAATGAGTAGCGAATAAAGTGAAACATTTTGTTTCTTTGGCCAAATGTCTGAAAAGAAGATTTAATTTAATTTTCAAAATCAAAAAAGGCATAAAGCTAGTTATTAGGGTATGTTCCGATATTCGAAATCGCAAATTGCAAAATTTCTGTTTTCTCCAAAAAAAAGAGAGGAAAGGATTTTAATTATAATCGAAAGTAAGAAATTCGGTGATGAAAAATACGACCTAATACCCAACGTAGTATAAGGGTTAAAGAAAATTTTGTCAACAATTTATTTTTAAAGAAGATTTTGTCAAAATTTTATTTCTTTAGAAAATTTTGTCAAAGTTTTATTTCTTTAGAAAATTTTGCCAAAATTTTATTTCTGTAGAAAATTTTATCAAAATTTTATTTCTATAGAAAATTTTATCAAAATGTTATTTTTATAGAAAATTTTGTCAAAATTTTATTTCATTAGAAAATTTTGTTAAGTTTTTTTTTGTATAGAAAATTTTGTCAAAATTTTATTTCTATAGACAATTTTACTAAAATTTTATTTCTATAGAAAATTTTTCCCAAAATTTTATTTCTAGACAATTTTGTCAAAATTTTAAATCTATAGAGAATTTTGCCAAAATTTTATTTCTATAGAGAATTTTGCCAAAATTTTAGTTCTATAGAAAATTTTGTCAAAATTTTAGTTCTATAGAAAAATTTGTCAAAATTTTATTTCTATAGAAAATTTTGTCAAAATTTTATTTCTACAGAAAATTTTCGCAAAATTTTTTGTTCCATAATTTTATTTCTATAGAAAATTTTGTCAAAATTTTATTTCTTTAGAAATTTTTGTCAAAATTTTTGTATAGAAATTTTGTCAAAATTTTATTTCTTAAATTTTGTCAAAATTTTATTTCTATAGAGAATTTTGTCAAAATTTTATTTCTATAGAAAATATTTGCAAAATTTTATTTCTATAGAAAATTTTGTCAAAATTTTATTTCTATAGAAAATTTTGTCAAAATTTTAGTTCTATAGAAAATTTTGTCAAAATTTTATTTCTATAGAAAATTTTGTCAAAATTTTATTTCTATAGAAAATTTTGTCAAAATTTTATTTCTATAGAAAATTTTGTCAAAATTTTATTTCTATAGAAACTTTTCACAAAATTTTATTTCTATAGAAAATTTTGCCAGAATTTTATTTCATTAGAAAATTTTGTCAAAATTTTATTTCTACAGAAAATTTTGCCAAAATTTTATTTCATAGAAAATTTTGCCAAAATTTTTATTTCTAAGAAATTTTGTCAAATTTATTTATATTTAATGTATTTCTATAGAAAATGTTTTTTCATATAAATTTTGATTTCTATAGAAAATTTTTGTAAAAATTTTTACTTCAATATAGAAATTGTCAAAGACTTTTATTTCTATGTGAAGATTTTAGCAAAATTTTTTTGATTGTCCAATATAATAAATTTTTCAAAATTTTATTTTCTATAGGAAATTTTGTCAAATTTTTTTTTTCTAATAGAAAATTTTGCAAAATTTTATTTCTATATAAAAATTTTTGCAAAAAATTTTATTTCTACAGGAAAAATTTGCCAAAATTTTATTGTAATAGTAAATTTTGCCAAAATTTTATTTCTATAAGAAATTTTGTCAAAATTTATTTATTAAAAATTTTAAATTTGATTTCTATAGAATTTTGTAAAATTTGATTTTTAGAAATTTGCAAAATTTTATTTCTATAGAAAATTTGTCAAGCTTATTTTTTAGATTTTGTCAAATTTTAGTCTATAGAAATTTTTAAAATTTTATTTCTTTAGAAAATTTTGTCAAATTTTTTCTAGAAATTTTGTCAAATTTTATTTTATAGAAAATTTTGCCACAATTTTATTTCTATAGAAAATGTAAAAATTTTATGTCAAAATTTTATTTTATAGAAAATTTCAAAATTTTATTTCTTTAGAACATATTTTTGTCAAATTACAATTTGTAAATTTGTCTACTAGAAATTTTATCAAAATTTTATTTCTATAGAAAATTTTGTCAAATAATTTTTATTTCTTTAGAAATTTTTTACAAGAAATTTTTGTTTCTTTATGAAATTTGTCAAATTTTATTCTATAGAACATCATTTATCAAAATTTTTTATTTTGATAAGAAAATTTTTTCAAAATTTAAATTTTATAGAAATTTTGCCACATTTTATTTCTATAGAAAATTTATCAAATTTTATTTCTATAGAAAAATTTTATTTCTTTAGAAAATTTTGGCAAAATTTTATTTCTTTAGAAAATTTTGGCAAAATTTTGTTTCTTTAGAAAATTTTGTCAAAATTTTATTTCTATAGAAAATTTTGTCAAAATTTTATTTCTATAAAAAATTTTGTCAAAATTTTATTTCTATAGAAAATTTTGTCAAAATTTTATTTCTATAAAAAAATTT
>PGFW01071062.1:0-11730 GCA_003123925.1 Haematobia irritans | reverse complement strand
ATACCACCCCCCATTTTTCATTCATATAGAGGATGGTCTTGGACGAATCTTTTTTTTTCTCTGTTTTGATTTTATTTTCTACTTGTTGTATATGTCTAACTGCAACGTTTGGCATTCTCTTCATTATGTGCTAATACTAATAGTTATTGTTTTAACAATGATACTGGCATTCAATAGATTTTCTATGTAACTCCCATCTTTTCTATATGTATAAACAAAAACAAAAATCCTTTGTCTAATATCAAACAAATGTCTGAAATGGCAAGACAGACAGACAGACAGTTATCCAACCCTAAAGATAGGCTTTTCCCTCCATATCTCTACTTGGATATTTTCATTCAATTAAAAACGGACAAACAGATACTTGTAACATATCTTTTGATTTTAGCCAAAGAAGAGTAAAGTCAATATTAATTTATGGCGTTCTTTTTGTTTCTCTGGGCCACACTTAAGTGTTAAGTGTCTTTTCAGTTAAGTAAAGTACGTCAATGGTCATATACAGCTCTCCACTCCATCCCTCTTCTTCTTCTTCTTCTTTAGTACTCTTTGTGCAGAAAATTAATAATCAGTAAATTAAGCAAACACTCTTGAAAAGTGAACTGGAAATCTTTGCTTAATTGTTATTATTTTTGGGACTAGATTTGTTGTGTGTGCTTTTAGGCTTTATTTATTTTATTTCAACTGTTGTTGATTTTAACGTTGATGACGGTGTCTTTCATTTCTGTTATTTCTGAATCTTATTTACGTAAATATTTATTCAAAGTAATAACCAAAGGCTTTTAGAATCTCTTTGGGGATAAGTTTGTTTTTTTTTGTTGGACACCTGACAACGAAAGTATTGGGTTTTGTGTGAAGATATTAAGCATCAAGTTTTTTCGATTTATTCTTTGGAGACCATACAAAATTTTTGAAGTGATGGAATAATTAAATTTAGCAAAAATAAATTAAATTAAACTAAATTTAATTATGATAATAATTTCATGTATTACAATATATAACCTTTCCTTCACCTCTTGGCAAATATATTTTTTATCATATGTATGAAATTTCTTATTTGTTTTTCGTATAAATTTTATTACTGTTCTGTGTTTCTATACCATCAACATTATACGATGTCTAAATGCAATTACTTAAGTATTATTAAAAGTACATTAAACTCAGTTCATGGTCGGTCTTATTACAATATATAGTAATGTCTGAGTAGAACAACATTCATTATAGGTAGTTTTGTCAGTCTGGCTGCTTGCTACCGATTCCGATTCCAACTATCAACATTATTGCATCCTTCTTGAATTGGACGAAATTGGTTTTTATTGTTTTCGTTTTTATTTTTCTGGTTCATTCCATGCTTACCTTTGGTCTCAATGTGTAGGTTCTATATGAGAATCCATATATAGTATATGTTTGACGTTGGCGGTGGCGATGACAGGTTTGGTCGCAATGGAGCAATTGATTACAATCCGAATGTAATGTTTTATGGCTCTTATTTCGTGCACACATGACTTACCGTCACCAGGGAGTGCGTAATTTTATTGTGTCTACATATATATGAAGCTATCAGGGAGTAAATTGACTTAATTCAATGGACTGTTTTTGTTTGGCTTTGTTGGGTAAAAATGTAATTTGGCTGGAAAAGTTTGTCCTTTTGTAGACAAGAATTCTATAAAAAAATACTTTTCACTTTAGTCAATATTTACACCATAAAGTATTATTTTTGAGGAAATTATGAAGCGAGGTATTTTAATTTATTTTATACAATATTGTAGTTACCAATAAATTTATTTTTGGTTCAAATATTTAATTATTATATTCAAACATTCTTATTTGTGGTAACAATATTTTATGAATTGTAACTAATTTGATACAACAAATTCCGAATTTACAAACGTGACCAATTTAGTTTCATAATACCTAAAAAATCTTACAACCATAAATTTCATATTAAATATTTTTTTTTTTTCAATTAATATTTTGAATGAAGACTTTTCTTTTCTGAGAAACGAAATTTTAGGCAAAAAAGTTTTCTTTTGACGCAAGAAAATTTTCTTTAAAATGGAATATCATTCTTCCTTATTTGGGATTTATTGCTCTTAGAGAAAATACGTTACATTAGAGGAAAATTTCGTTCCGGAGGAATGTATTTTTTCTTTGCCTGTACTAATATATTTATTTAAGATTATTTTTAAATAAATAGAATTTCGGAAACAGGTTTTAAAATACATATACATAACAATCTTAAAAAAAAAAAATTTTTTTGGTTCAAATATTTAATGTTTGTATACAAAAATGTTTGTTTTTGTTTGAAACATATTTCGGAATTTCTTCAATTTACTAAAATTACCACAGCGGATTCCCATTCAATGCAAAAAAATTAAATAATAATTATTTTTATAGCGATTTGTTTTCTTGGAAGATATACTTTTTATACCCTGCGCCACACTGTGGAACAGGGTATTATAAGTTAGTGCATATGTTTGTAACACCCACAAGGAGACGAGATAGACACATGGTGTCTTTGGCAATAATGCTCAGGGTGGGTCCCTGAGTCGATATAACCATGTCCGTCTGTCCGTCTGTCTGTGAACACCTTTTTGTGATCAAAGTCTAGGTCGCAATTTTAAGTCAATCGCCTTCAAATTTGGCACATGTTCCTAATTTTGGTTCAGATTGATTTTGCAAGAAATCGCGTTTCAGATTTAGATATAGCTCCCATATATATCTTTCGCCCGATATGCACTAATATGGACCCAGCAGCCAGAGTTTTATACCGATTTGCTTGAAATTTTGTACAAACATAACACTTAGTCGTATAGTCAAGTGCGCAAAATTTGATTGAAATCGGTTCAGATTTAGATATAGCTCCCATATATATCTTTCGCCCGATATGGACTTATATGGCCCCAGAAGCCAGATTTTTGCGACGAATTTGGTTGAAATTTTGCACTAGGTGTACAATTAGTAGTATAGTCATGTGTGCAAAATTTGAGTGAAATCGGTTCAGATTTAGATATAGCTCCCATATATATCTTTCGCCCGATATGGACTAATATGGTCCTAAAAGCCAGGGTTTTGGCCCAAATTGGTTGAAATTTTGCACAGGGAGTAGATTTAGCATTGTAGCTATGCGTGCCAAATTTGGTTGAAATCGATTCAGATTTAGATATAGCTCCCATATATATCTTTCGCCCGATGTGCACTTATATGGACCCAGAAGCCAGAGTTTTATCCCGATTAGCTTGAAATTTTGCACAAGGAGTACAATTGGTAGTATAGTCATGTTTGCCAAATTTGATTGAAATCGGTTCAGATTTAGATATAGCTTCCATATATATTTTTCGCCCGATATGGACTTATATGGCCCCAGAAGCCAGAGTTTTGGCCCAATTTGGTTGAAATTTTGCACTAGGAGCACAATTAGTAATATATTCATGTGTGCCAAATTTGATTGAAATCGGTTCAGATTTAGATATAGCTCCCATATATATGTTTTTCTGATTTCGACAAAAATGGTCAAAATACCAACATTTTCCTTGTTAAATCGCCACTTCTTAGTCGAAAAGTTGTAAAAATGACTCTAATTTTCCTAAACTTCTAATACATATATATCGAGCAATAAATCATATATAAACTTTTGCGAAGTTTCCTTAAAATTGCTTCAGATTTAAATGTTTCCCATATTTTTTTACTAAAATTGTGTTCCACCCTAGTGCATTAGCCCAACTTAAATTTTGAGTCTATAGATTTGTGTAAATTCTATTCAAATTCTGTCCACAATCGAGTGATATTTAAATGTATGTATTTGGGACAAACCTTTATATATAGCACCACAACATTTGACGGATGTGATATGGTATCGAAAATTTAGATCTACAAAGTGGTGGCAGGTATAATATAGTCGGCCCCGCCCGACTTTAGACTTTCCTTACTTGTTTTACTAACATTTTGTTCCGACCCAGGGCATTGGCCCGACTTAATTTTTTTAGTCTTACAGAAGCTTCTAACAAATTGTCGTGCATTCGATCAAGATTTTGAAATATACGTGTATATGGGAACATAAACCTTTATATATAGCACCCAATAAAATTTGAAGCGATTCATGATGGTTATCGAAAATTGTAGATCCACAAAGTGGTTGCAGGGTTAAATATAGTTCGCCCGCCGACTTTAGCTTTCCTTTACTTGTCTTTATTTATAATAATGTATTTTCTTGAGTGAAAGTTTTAATATACATATATTATAGTTATATCCAAATATTTAATGTTTGTAATCCAAACATTTATATTTTGGTTTGCCATATTTAAACATCGTTGATAACAAAAGCTGTTTTCCGATTTTTTTTTCTAATTTACAAAAATTTACATTATTTTGCTTTCTGAGATTAAATTAAAGAAGAAAAGAAACCTTTTTTCTTGACGATATATATATTTCTTTTTTTAATTTTCTGAAATGTTTTTTGTATGAGATAAATTTTACATTTTGTTTAACATTTTTTCTTTGGGTGTTCAGATCCTTATTTTGTATTCTTGTATATTTTCTTATTTTTCTTTCGTCTGTATATTCATTTACTAAATAATTCAAATGGTCATAGAAAAAGAACTTTCACATGTCTGCTGCAATGCCACACAAAAGAAAGTTACACGAACCCAGTATTATACTTATATTTTTTTTTTTTCCATTGCCTTAAATGATTTTCACTGTTATCTTAAGTATTTTACGGATAAGGTTCAAGCTTAAAGGTTACATTACTTTCAGTACGATTGTGATGTCTGAAAAGTTTAGCAATACTTGAACGGTATTACAAAAAATAAAAATTTTTTTATGATTTCATTTAGAAAGTGTTGTTAGAAGTTTTGGTTGTTAATTTTAACTGGCAGTATATTTATCACCTCTACGGCGGCATTTTCATGTAAACGCTCGTTAGGCTTTAACTGCCCAGTTAACAGAAAGTTAATTTTCCAAATATTCTTCTTCAAATTGGTTCAGCACTTATTCTCATGGTTTCAAGCTATACACCTGGGTCAGCTAAAAATATGCAAACCCTAAAAATATTGCAAACAGAGGTACATTCCCCAAAATGGAAGAACTTAACTCAATATTATATTTTTTTTGTCGAAATATTTTTTGATTATCTAACAAACATAAAATCGAGTGGAAATAAAAAATTTTTTGAGTTTATATTTACTCCATAAGAGAGCTAAGAGAGTAACGAATAATACTGCACAGTTTCGATCCTTGTCAAGTCTCTCTTTATTAGTTCCAAAAATTGATTCGTGTTGATAAATAGATATTTAATTTTTGATATCGATCCTCATAAAAAAAAAAAAAAAAATACAGAATAACAAAATATTTTTATTTTTACCAAGTAATCCACTCCAATTAATTCTCATCGAAAATGAAATAACTGGACATTTCTAATATCGTTACTTATGACGTTCAACGCCCGTCTTTTCTTTAATTGTGATGAATCGGACTGCAAAATCTATTTTTTTTTTTTTTTTTGGCACGTTCGTCCAAAATGTAAGTTTTTACCTTCCTATAAATATCATTTTTCTTTTATTAAAAAAAAAACACACTTAATAATAACATTTGACTCGGGCTTCTCGGTCTGGCAAGGGAATAGCCATCTGCCCGATATACACTCTATTGAATTGGTGGGAACTTGCATTGAATGGCCTAAATTGAATATAACTTTAGCTATTACACGCCATTACTTAGGTGAGCATGCAATACACTATGTAAAAGATATGAAATCTAAAAGGATTACAGCAGGCCTTATGGCCCAGGACTCTTTTGGTGCTAGCGCGTGCTTATTCTCTAAATTTTCCCTTGGCCAGACAAAATCCAGGCAGTCCACTTCGAGTATTGTTTTCTCCGTATGTTAGCATTTGGCACGTTTTTCATTTTATGCCTCATTTATTGGCGCCCGCCGATATATTATTCAAAAAAAAAACAAAATGAAATGAAATGAAATGAAATGAAATGAAATGAAAACCAAAAACAAGAGAAAATTGGAATATAAGGCGAAAGTAGTTGCTGCCCCAAAGAGACTTCGGAGAACCATAAGACCAGTAATGGGAAAAAACGTGAATATAAACTAAATTTAGGTTTTACTACATACCTTGAATAAAACAAAATGAACTTTTTACCTCGGTCTTTTTGCTCTCAAAGGATTCATTTTGTACTTGAGTAGTGCTATCCTTTTTTTGTGGTGTATAACACCCTGATACATTCCTTTTCTTCATATTGGATTTCTGCCATATTCGGCTGTCACCACTGTCCGTTTTTTTTTTTTTTGGCCAAACTTATTTGTGAGCTTCTTTGTTTTATGTATATCCTTTTTTCTCTACATGCTTATATTTTGTCTATTTCTAATAAATATTTTGTTTTTCTTTTATTTATTGCAGATTGAAGACGAAGGTAATCATGGCAATGATGAGACTAGACTTTTCATTCTATCTTCTCTGGCTCAATCTCAAAAGAGCCGTGTTGCTTGTATTTTGTGTGAAGAACCTATGTTGGTATTCGATCGTTATCCTTTGGTCGATGGCCTGTTTTTCTTGAGTCCTAAGCAGCATTCAACAGATTTGCTATTGAGGTAGTCGATATATTTCTTGTTCTTTTTTGATGTGTCTTAATATAAAAATAACGCGTGTATAATATTTGTAGGACAATATATTCTTATTATTTTTATAGAATATTCAAAAACTTTTCGAACAAATAAAATGTTTCAATTCAAATTATCTAAAGTAAAAAAAAAAAAACTGACAAAAATTTTCTCTAAAGAAATATTTGCATTAAAATTTTCTATAGAAATAAAATTCGATGAATTCATATACAAATAAAATTTTCGGATTGAAATTTTCTTACAAATAAAATTTCGATGAAATTTTCTTGAAAAAATATTATTTTTTATAGAAATAAAATGGACGAAAATTTTTTCGTCATAGAAATTACAATTTCGTAAAATTCTCTATAGAAATAAAATTGTTCGCAAATTTTCTAAAAAATAAAATTTTGAAGAAATTTATCCTATATTAAAAAGAGATTTCAAATATTTATTTTCTATAGACATAAAATTTTTACAAAAGTTTTCTATTAGGAAATTAATTATTTTCGTTGAACTTTCCATAGGAAATAAAATTTTTTTTACAAAAATTTTCTATAGAAATAAATATTTCGACGAAATGCGCTATAGAAATAAATTTCTACGAAATTTTTTATATAAATTATAATTTCGAGAAATCTAATATAAATAAAAGTTCGAGGAAATTTTCGATACAAATACAATTTTTACGAAATTTTTTTATAAAAAATAAATTTGGAAAAAACAAATCGCAAGAACTTTTCTATAAAAATAAAATGTTCTAAGGAAATTTTCTATAGAAATACAATTTTCATAGCAAAATAAAATTTCTATGAAATTTTCTTGCGAATAAAAATTTCGAACAACCTTTTGACTGAAAAAACATTTCGAATGAATAGTTTCTATAAAAGTCATAATAGCTAATATAAATAAAACTGACAAAATTCTAAAAAAATAAATTGAAAATATTCGAAGACATTTTCTATAGAAATAAAATTCAGGAATATTTTTATAGCAATAAAATATCGATTGGAATTTGTATAAGATATAAAATTTACGACGATAATTTTCAACATGAATGTAAAATTTTGACGAAATTTACAAACAGAAATAATATTCTATGAAATCTTTGTAGTAATAAAATTTTCGACGTAAATTTTCAACAGTAAATAATATTTTCTTACGAAATCTTTCTATGGAAATATAAATTTGTGGAATTTTCAATAGAAATAATATTTCTACAAATTTCTATGGAAATTAAAATTTCGAGGAAATGTTAATATTAAATAAAATGTTTCGATGTTAATTTTCATAATAATTCGAATGAATATTCTCTATAGAAATAAAAATTTTGAATGACATTTCTCTATAGAAATAAAATTATCGAGGAATTATTCTGATATAGAAATAAAAAATCGAGAATTTAATTAGAAAATTTTAAATTTCCGACGAAAATCTTCTTCAAACAGATAATAATATATTCCTTACGAATTTTCAACAAAAATAAATATTTCTACGAAATTTTCTATGGAATGAAAATTTTCGAAAAAAATTGCTATAGAAATAAAAATTTCGTTGAATTTGCAATAGAAGATAAAATTTGTACAAAATTTTCTATAGAAATAAAATTCGAGGAAATATTCATAGAAATAAAATATCGATGTATTTTTAATAGAAATAAAATTTCGACGAATTTTCAAACAGAAATAATAATTTCTACGAAATTTCAACAGAAATAATATTTCTACGAAAGATTTTCTGATGGAAATAAAAATTTCGAATAACCAATTTGCTATAGAAATAAAATTTCAGACGAAATTTTCTATATCAATCTAATTCGAGGAAATTTTCTATAAAAATTAATTCAAAAATCATAAGAACTTTCTAATAAAATAAAAATTATGCATTTTCTATAGAATAAACTTTCATAGCAAAATAAAATTTCTTTGAAATTTTCTTTCGGAACTAAAATGTCGACTAATTTTGATGAAATTTCTATAGAAAAAAAATTAAGAAGTTTTCTTTATAAATACAATTTCTCAAAGAAATAAAATTTTGACGAAATTTTCTATAAAAATAAAATTTGGAAAATATTCGAAAAAATTCCCTATAGAAATAAATTTTTGAAGACATTTTCTATAGAAATAAAATTTCGAGGAAATATTCTATCGAAATAAAATATCGATGGACTTTTTAATAGAATAAAATTTCAACCACATTTTCAACAGAAATAAGATTTCGACGAAATTTTCAACAGAAATAATATTTCTACGAAATTTTCTATGGAAATAAAATTTCGAGGAAATGTTCATAAAATAAAAAGTTCGAGTAAAATTTTCTATATAAATAGAATTTCGCGGAAATTTTCCTATGAGAAATAAAATTTCGAGGAAATTTTCGATAGAAATAAAAGTTCGAGGAAAGTTTCTATATAAATAAAATTTCGATAGCTAGCAATAAAAATTTTCTATAAAAATAAAATTTTTAAAAAAATTCGAAGAATTTTTCTATAAAAATAAAATGTCTATAAAATTTTCTATAGAAATAAAATGTCTATGAAATATTCTATAGAAATAAAATTTCATAGCATAGAACTAAAATTTCGACAAATTTTGGTAAATTTTCTATAGGAAAAAAATATGAAGAAGTTTTCTATATTAAATAAAATTTCTAATAGAAATAAAATTTGACTAAATTTTTCTTATAGAAATATAAATTTTTGAAGAAATTTTTTACATTAAATTACAAATTTGTGAGAAATTTTCTATAGAAATAAAATTTTTCGACGCAAATTTTCTACAGAAATAAAATTTGGCGAAAATTTCTATAAAAAATATTTTCTATGAAATTTCTGAGGAAAGTTTTTTATGCGGAAATAAATTTTGACCGAAATTTCCTATAGAATTAAAATTTTGAAATTTTAAAGAAAATTTTGTATATTAAATTTACAATTCTGGAAGAAATTTTATCATATAATAAAATTTCGAGGAAAATATTCTATAGAAATAAGAATATCGATGAATTTTATAATAGTAATAAAAATTTTCTACGAAATTTCCACAGAAAATGAAATTTTTGACGAAAATTCTATTAAAAATAATTTTCTTACCGAAATGTTTCTATGGAAATAAAATTTCTGCCGAAATTTTCTATTGGAAATAAATGTCTGCAAAATTTTCTTTATGGAAATAAAATTTCTGCGCGAATTTTCTATGGAAAATTAATAATTTCGAGGAAATTTCTGTTGAAAAAAAGTCTGAAAATTTTCTATAGAAATTAAAATTTTCTATGAAATTTTCTATAGAAATAAAATTTCTATAAAATTTTCTAAAATAAATTTCGAATTAGAAATAATAAATTTTCACGAAATTTTCTATATAAAATAGAATTTTGAAAAAATTCTGTAAAAATTAATCGTCATTAAAAAATAAAATGTCTATTGAATTTCATAGAAATAAAATCGTTCTATTGAAAATTCTATAGAAAATAAATTTCGACATAATTTTGGGTAAATTTTACTATAGAAAAAATAAATTTGAGAAGTTTTCTTATATAAATAAAATTTCTAATTAGAAATAAAATTTGACGAGAATTTTTCTAAAAAATAAAATTTGGAAAAAACGATTAAAATTTCTAATAGAAATAAAATGTTGGTAAGACAATTTTTCACTTAAATACAATTTTTAAGTAAATTTTCCTATAGAAATCAAATTTCGAGGAAGTATTCCAAGAAAATTAAAATATCGATTGCAATTTAATAGAAATAATAGTTTTCCGACAACAAAATTTTCTACAGAATATAAGATTTTTGTGCGAAATTCTATAATAATAATATTTCTTAATGAAAATTTTTCTATGGATAATTTAAAATTTTTCCGTACGTAAATTTCTATAGAAATAAATTCAACGAAATCATAGATAAAAGAAATAAAATCAATAATGAATTTCTACTAATACATTTTGAAAATTAATTTGCATATAGATAAATAAAATCGAGGAAATATTCCATAAAATAAAAATATCGATGCCTAATTTTTTTAAAGAAATAAAATTTCGACGGATAATTATCCCAAAGGAAACGGAAATTATTGACATAATAATTTCTATAAAAATTAAATATTTTCTTACGACATTTTCTATTTAGAAATATAAAATTTTTCGAGGAAAATGTTTTATAGGCAATAAAACATTTCCCCCAGTCGAAATTTCCTTATAGTATATAAAATGAATATGTAAATTTTGAAGAAATTTGTACATCAAATACCAATTTTTTGAAGAAGTTTTTTATAGAAATAGAATTTCAAGGAAATATTTCTATAAAAAAAATATACAAATCGATGAAATTTTATGGTTAATAATAATTCTTACGAAAAATTTTCCACGGAGAATATGAAATTTTTTGATCTCATCCCTCTTATTAAACATAAATTTTACGAAACTTCAGTGAATAACAGTTTGCGAGAGCAATACTATTACAGACTAAAATTTGACAGGAATTCTCAACACTAAATAAATTTCTAACGAAACTTTTCCATAGAAATTAAAATTTATCTCTCTCTTTTTTGTGAAATAAAGACAATGGCTTGGGAAACAATGAGACCATTGAAATTCTATCTATTAAACAAATATTAGTACTAATTTCTTCAATAGAATACAAATCCTATTTGACATTATATGGCATAAAAGGCGTTTTTATGGCCATCCAATGAAATATGAGCCCTTAAATGTAATGCCATTGGCAAGAGGTCTTTCCAATAGTAGGGAGGATATTTTCTTCGTTTGTAGTTTTATTCAAACTCTTAATGCATGTGGCAAATAATGGTTTTTTGTAACTAGTTTACAAACATTTTCTTTCATTTCCTGGAAGTAATTCTTCTCTACTTTCATAGGGATGTAAAGTATGTCTTGAAAGTTCTTTGAAATTCAATATTAAAAAGGGCAATGAATTATGAAAGAAATAAATTTTGATTTTAAATTGCACGCAAGAACATTTCCAGCGGAGAAGTGCAACTTTATCATTGCTTGAATATTGAACATATAGTGCAAAGATACATGGACTAATTTACGAAACTGGAAGAATTTTAGTGAACAAATTGGTTAAATTAAATTAAATTATTAAATTAAACAAGTAAGGAAAGTCTAAAGTC
>PGFW01071039.1:4658-19375 GCA_003123925.1 Haematobia irritans | reverse complement strand
CGGAAGAAATTTACAAATTTAATGCCACAATTAAAATGAAAAGGCCAAGAGTAAGCACGTGTCTCGTGAACTCTCTTGTCCGTCCTATGTTCTTATCCCTTTGCACTTATCTGTATCGTTCCCCTTGTCTGTCTGGCAATCAATTCCTGTTTTTTTTTTTTTAATTTTTCTGACTTTATTAACTCAACGTTTTCCATGTTCCTCTGAAATATTTCGATTGATCTGGTTCTTTCGTGATGCTTTTTGTAGTTTTAATGTGCATCAGATATGATTTGCCTTATTTCGAAGGGCGTTATTTCAGATGCGTACATGAGTTGTGCTAACACAATTTTTTTTTTTGTGCTACTAAAATTCAAAATAAGCAATTGAAACGAATGCATTCAAAGCCAGTTTTTAAATTATCTGTATGCGTTAAAAATATTTAACACAATATATCTTTAAAGTAAAAAAATTTTCGAGTATTAATAACAAAATTAATGCCAAGAAAGCCCATTCGGGAAAAATAATTTCTTAAATTTTGGAGACCCTTATGTGTAAGTAATACAACAAATTCCAAATTTAAAACTATATTGTTACAATAAAATTAAAAATTTGAACACCGTCAAAAAAATCGCTTCTGTTAACATATACCCCAAAAACACCATTTTGCACTTCAATCATATATATTTTCAGGATTCGTCCAAACAAAATATTGTTTTGTATTGCCCTCAAACTATTGTGTTTCATCACCTTTGGGCATACACTGGTAAAAAAATAATGAATTTATCTTTTTGTGTGATATATTGTTTTTAAGGCGTCCAATTGCCGTTACTTCCACTTATCTTTTACTTGCAGCGTAATCGCGGCCCGCCTTCCGCTGCGCCTTCCGAAGGGCATTTTAGAACATTTTGCTGTTAACTTAGTCAAACTCATATCCCTTTCATGCTTGCAAAACAAATTTCGCAAAAGATTTTTGAATCCTTCAAAACAAATCGGACTACTTGCTTTTTCGTTTTATAGGTACAATACGACGGATATGCATTTATGATAAAACGGTTCGTTTTTAAAAAATGGTCCTCCAAATTTTGTTTATTTATATATTTTACAATTCATAATGAATTATGAAAATAAAACAGGTAATATAGGTGCTAACAACATAGGTTTTCGCACCTTGCTTTTCCTCCAAATTTTATTTACCCTGCTCTCCTACACTGTGGAACAGGGTAATTATAAGTTTAGTGCATATGTTTGCAACACCCAGAAGGAGCACGAGATAGACACATTGGTGTCTTTGGCAACAATGCCTCTCAGGGTGCGCGGCTCCTGAGTCGATATAGCCATGTCCGTCTTGTCCGTCTGTCCGCTTGAACACATTTTGTAATCAATGAGTCTACTGGTCGCAGTTTTTATCCAATCGACTTTCAAATTTGGCACCAAGTATTGTGTTTTGGCTCAGAATAGATCCCTTATTGATTTTTGAAGAATCAAGTTTCAGATTTTAGTTATATAGCTCCCATATATTTAATATATTTCGCCCGATGATGGACTTATATGGCCCCAGAAGCCAGAGAGTTTTACCCTAATTGGCTTAAAATTTTGCACAAGAAGAACAATTAGTTACTATTAGCTCACGTGTCCAAATCTTCATGAAACGCGTTCAGATTCTTAGATATAGCCTCCCGTATATATCTTCTCGCCCGATATGCAGTAATACGGTCCAGAAGGCCAGAGTTTACCTCCAATTTAGGTTCGAAATTTGCACAGGGCAGTAGAACTAGCAGTGTAGTCAAGTGCTGCAAAATTTTATTGGAAATCGGTTTCAGATTTAGATATATCTCCCATATTATATCGTTCGCCGATTATACACTCATATGACTACAGAGTGCCAATCTTTAGCTCCGTATTTTAGTTGACAAATTTTGCACTGAGCAGTAGAATTAGGCATTGTGCTATGCGTGCCAAATGGTTGGTTGAAATCGCGTTCATTATTTAGATGGATATCTCCCATATATAGCTTTCGCCCGATTTAAACTCATATGACCACAGAGGCCAATTTTAACGTCCGATTTAGTTGAAATTTTTGCAAGAGGGCAGTAGAATAGCATTTGTTTTATTGCTTATTGCGCTGACAAAATTTGGTTGAAATCGCGTTCAGATTCTTAGATATAGCTCCCATTTATATTATGGTTTTTTCTTGATTTCGACAAAAAATGGTTCAAAAATACTTAACATTTTTCCTTTTTAAAATCGCCACTGGTTTTCAGTTCGAAAAAGTTGTTAAAAATGACTCCTAATTTTTCCTATAAACTTCTATATACATGTATATTCGAGCGATAAATCGATAATAAAACTTTGCGAAAGTTTCCTTAAAATTGCTTCGATATTTAATATGTTTCCCATATTTTTCTTTTACTAACATTTGTGATTTCCACCCTTAGTGCATTATGCCGACTTAAATTTTGAGTCTGCTAAATTTTGTAGAAGTCTATCAAATTTCTTCCAGATCGAAGTGATATTTTAAAATCGTATAGTATTTGTGACAAACCTTTTATATATTAGCCCCCAACACATTTGCACGGATGTGATATGGTATTGCGAAAATTTGGCATCTATCAAAGTTGCAGGTATAATATAGTCGAGCCCCGCCCGACTTTAGACTTTCCTTAAACTTAGTTTTAAATAATGTTCTGTATCAAGTAGGTTGGAAAATCTCTTCTATACTTTCTTGTGAATTTTAAGTTGTGGTTGTGTCAAGGCGAAAGGTATACTTCTCCTCTTAACATACTCTTGAAAATTTAAGCCACTATATTATAATAAACATACATAGGAATTACTTGTTTCCCACTTCCAATCAAATCGAAAAAACAAAAAATTAGTAAACAAATTTTACCACGAGTTAACATTTCTAAAATGTTGGAAAATGATGCACCCTTCTACCGTTTTGGCTGCCAATTTCATGTAAATTTTAAGTCTTTACTAAAAAGAGTTCTGGCAGATAAGCCTGTGCAAAAATTCATAATAATTATGTACCAAGTTCCCATATTTAGAAAAAAAACGGAACAAAACGGGGTCCCTCTCCCCATCTCGCTCCACTCCGACCTGCATATCGGACTATCACCGTACCCTAATTAATTTCACAACTTACTCAATGCGCCCCCTATTTTTTTAAAAATTCTATCGAAGTAAACGGACAAAGTTTTACTTTTCAATTTTCACCCTTTCCCCAACCAGATATCGAAAAATCATATACTAATTTTAAAAAATCATGTATAAATTTAATCACCTCCTCCCACGTTCCGCTGTAAATATTCAATTAGATCGCGAGATGTTTAATATTGCTTCTATTTGGCTTTTTACAGGGAACGTCCACTTTCCCCGATACAATATCGCGACAAACACCGTAGTGGAATAGCACCCCTAACCTTTCCCAGAAATTTCCTTGAAATTTTCCTTCAAGTGTGGTAGGTTTGCCTCTTCGCCTTTCATTAACCTTCCCCCACTGTCCTTTGTACATTTCAAAAAAACTTAAGCAATTTTGTTTTTTTGTTTTTGCAGTTTTATGAGGATGGACCTCCTCCCCGACCATATCGAAAAGTGATGTAGCGTATCTTTTTGTAAACGTCCCAGAAAATGTCAAGCAAATTACAAGCCTAAAAGGGCGGCTCTACTTCCGCTCCATATTCAACAAAATAGGTTATCAACTATTAATACCGTAACCTTTCTCCATTCCTTCTGTAAATTGTCACATGGTAAACTCGGTTAAAGAATTAATTTTGTTTCTCTGAGTGTTACTTAAGAGAAGCCGAATGTCTCCCTATGCCCTTTTATTTTTATTAAAAAAATCAGGAACCTTTATACAAATTTCATTAACCTCACCCATTTCCGTAAAATTTCAGTCGCGCGGGAAGTTTATTTTTTGTTTTCAAAGGAGTTTAAAAAACATGGGTCAAAGGTGGTGGTCCCCCTCCCCGGCAAAATATTGAAAATAATGTAGCGGTCATTTGGTCCCGATGCCAACCCAACATTCAATGAAAATTTTCAAGCAAATCGCATTAATTTGTTCCAAGTTTCAAAAAGTAGGCAAGGCGGGAAGTCCCCCTCCCCGTCCTCATAAGAAATCATCAAGCTACCCCATATTAATTTCCATAACCTCACCGCATGTTCTCTGTAAATCTCAAACCTCAATTTTAGCAGAATTTTTTAGTTTTTTTCCACTGCCTACTTTACAAAAAAGTCGATCAAAGGGGAGGTCACCCATCGCCACCAAATATCGAAATTTATAAAGTAGCCGGATCTTTGTCTAGATGCCAACCCCAACCTTCAATGAAACTTTTCAAAGCAAATTCGCGTCAACTTGGTCCAAATTTTTTCAAAAAGCTCCTCGACAAAGGGAAGCGTACCACTTCAGCGACCTGGTGTTCCAAAAAAAAAAAAAAAAAAAAATGAGGTACCATCCCAGCAAAAAACTCTCATTACCCGGTAATCTTGTAGGTAAGTCCCGTTTTTAAAAAATAATAAACACTTATTAATTGCCATCGCTCCGGATTTACATTTACATCGCCATGTTCCTAGGAGCGAAAGTTACTTCTCCCCAGGCACATTGAACTTTCGGCCCATGAAATAAAGTAGTGGCTTTTAAAGCATATAATAACATTAATATGTAATCACTTATTCGTAATACACCAAAGCCTTGTAAAATTAGCCATTATCTGTCTCAGGCAACCAAATCACGAAAATTATTGATTTACTATTCGCCCGCATTTACAATGGATCAAACATATTGGCGGAGTAATGGTGTAATAGGGAGCACTACACCCAGACAAAAAGCTGCCTTCGAAACTAAAGGAAAAAATATTCATCCATTTAGATTTAGCCATTTTATTTGCATTTAGTTTAAATTACACTAGTTTACACTGAAAAATGTACACCTTTTGCATGGAGAGCCGACCTTTTTTATGGTATTTTTGCATCTGCTGAATTTCGTTTTTTGAATTTTCTCTAAACAAATTTATATCTCGGAGTTAAAATATCGTCCGAATTTATATCGGTTGTGGTAACTTTAAAATGAAAGGTTATTAAGAGTGACGAATAATCGGTATAATTGTATCTGTGATAAGTTTTAAGTGGTTTAAAAATTTCGTATGCGAAAAAGCCCAAATTTTCAAAAAATTTTACAAAGGACGCTTTTCCGCAGAAAAGTTATATAACCATGAAAAAAAAAACGTCTGAGAAGAGAAGTTCGGGATGATCGGTATAGATGATACTTCTAAACGCTAAGTAATAAGATCATACTAGAAGAAAATCGACCGAAAAATTGTTCGCTTTTTCCATAAAAAAAATTTTTTTTAATTTTTTCTTCGATTGCAGCAGATTCAAATAACAATAAAGAAAATTTGCCTTTCATTAAGTGTACTATGAAAAATTTTTTATTTTTTTTTTGTAAACTAGTTGTTATTGTGTGAAATAATAAAAATTTAGTTTGCTTTCAGTAAAAAAATCCTAAACTTGAAAGCAGTTAGGAATAGTTCATTTTTAACTACCACAAAAAAATTTTCACGCAAAATTTTCCAATAAAATTTTATTGAGTTTTAAAAAATATTCAATTAAATTTTAATTTTATTCAACAAATTTTTCAATTGAAATAAAAATCAATCACAAAAATAATAGTATCAAGTTAATTAATTTCAAATAACCATTTTCTGTGATTCAATTAAAAATTATTGTATCAATTAATTTGCTGACTGAATCACAAAAAAATTTATGGCATTTACTAATACTGTTTTCTTCGCAGGCGTATACGAATTTTTACTTACTGAACAAGAAAATTTTTATCCATTGATAAAGCATTCGTAAAAATTGAAACAAAAACCGAACAAAAACTTAAAACCAAATTTAGTTAAAAATTCTTATTAAAATGATATACTCTGACTTCCTTTATTTATTTAGAAAAGCCTTATCATTCATTACGAATAACACTTCAGCATTAGAAAAATATTTTCAGTTCATTCGTTACTAAGAAAGTTATTCTTCAATCCTTTCAATTCTATTTATTAAAGCCAAACTGCCTAAAAATTTGAGAATAACTATTCGAAAATTTTATAGGCATTTATCATTTGTATTTTTGTCATTACAAGTAAGTCATTATAACTTCACGCAATGTAGATTGCCCAACGTGTTAATGGCAGCATCTACTCCTGGTAATTGCGAATTGTAATGAGATGTGGTTACCTAGTTTTTGCTGGGATTTTGCTCCACTATGAACCGCCCCCTACGATCTCTGAAAGTTTCAAGTAAATCAGCGTTTCAAGCGTTTTCGGAGCCAACTCGGAATATACAAACAAACAGAACAAATTAAACAAACATAGATTTGTAATTTATTATACGCAGTATATAAGTATATAAAGATAGATTTCTCAAAAATTAATGTTAGGTTTGGCATCTAAGCATATTATATTTTACAAACATTTTATGTCCCAAAACGTAATATATTCAAACATTTAACATTATATGTCCCAAAACACTGTTATGCTTTAGTTTGTGAACCATTATATGCTTGTACTTTAAAAATATTTTTTAAAAAATTTTAAGTTCCAACACTTATGATTTTTACCCCAAACATATGTAAAAACAGTCTTATTCGATTGCGCGAAGTCTAAATTATGTATTTAGCGTGCTACTCACATATGCTTCCCATATTACTTGTATTCCAGAAGACAAAGCTATGGGACTCTATAATAAAATCATATGTACTGAAAAAAAATATTTTACATGAATATTAAAGATAACGCAACCTAAATTTTTAGGATGCGGAAATTGTACACAATATTTAAGGACACAAATTTCTTGTAAATTCCATTTCTAAACATGAGATTACTCAAGTTTAAAATGACAACCTCTTATTACAAATAAAGTTTATTATTCTGCTTCAAAAATTTTCATAAATTAGGACACAAGGTTTTGGTAAATTTTTGTGCTCCCTCCATTTAAAGATTGCCATGTCTTTGCAACTTTAGCGCTAACATTTTCCTTAATAGTATAAAGAAACACCTTTTTTGATTTTTAAAAGAAATTGTCTTACAATCTAACTGAAATATTTTGAAACTTTAGATTTAAAATAAAAACGCTTTCAAATACAGGGCTCAAGCACTGTATTTTGCGAGGATGTTAGCGCGTTGGTTTACTAAGTTTTTTTTTTTGGAATTTTAGAAAACATTGTGTACTCTGAAGCATTTGTCATAATTTGAATTTTTAAACTGGCATTTCGTTTGGTTACGTGAGCCTACCTTTATTAATTAACGCGATAAAGACGAGTGCAATATTGATAAATGAGATCTGTATTCTAATTTTAATGTTTTATTTTTGTGCCTAAGATCAATTAAAATGCCCGATACGGTCGCGCCTAAAAAATTTTCCGTTTATTTTAAAGGGAAGTTCGGCATCCTTTTGGCACGCGAATCAATGACGAAAATCCTTAAGTTAGGTCAAAACAATCTCTTGGATCAAGGGTAAACTTTTTTTTTGAGTGTAGAGCGTCGAGACCAAAGTGTGTATGGTGAAAATGCCAATTTTACTATATCAGCCAGATAATTAAAAAAAATCTCACTTTTGTATTTAATTAAAATGTTTTCGCATCGTGTAAGTTTTTCCCTTTTTAACTATTTTTTGTAACAATCATTAAAATATGAAACAAATTAAAGTCTTTTTCGTTGATTAAAAAATATTGCATAATGCACAGGTATAAACAACACATCAAATATTTTCGCATTCAATCTGTTAGCTCATTTATTGCAATCCTATAGTTCTTTGCAAAATTTATTTCCTTTAAAATAAATTTCTTTATGCGACGAAGTGGAACTTTGTTTTTACCGCAGGTATGGGTTTTAAAAAGACAAATTAAAATTCGCGGTTTATATTATGGGCTATTTATAAACCTTCTTAACCATCACTATTCAAACTGTTGAATCGATTGAAATACAAGATCGTTGAATGATTTAATTTTCTTTCTCTGGTTTTGAGTAGACAGAATGGAAAGAAGCGACGCATTGCCTGTTTAAAATGTGACAACATGACAAGAAAGCAAAAAAAAACTAACAAGTATATACAGCAGTAAGTTCGGCCGAGCCGAATCTTAAATACCCACCACCATGAACCAAATTATTAGGTTTCCTTTGAAATTCAGGAGGCTTGAGGACCTTTGACGGACACAATTGAGAACCATTTTTTGGTTTGAGTTTTAAGAGTAGAGGAATCATTAACATCTCTTGTAAGTTGTGCCAAGAAAATTATAAAATAACGTCTTAATTTGAAATCTTAAATTCTGTAGAAGAAACAATCTGGAAATTATTACACCTTTGAGTTTTCAAGCACATTTTTATGATCAGTGCCGCCTTCTTACCACCCTCAAGAAGTGAAGCTCGGTCTATATGGAGGCATTATCAAATTGGAACCGATAAAAAACTTAATTCCCGATAACTCACGTTTTTGTTGAGCACCTAAAATACCAGAATATTTTACAATTTCAGAGCAAATAAGATAAAAACTACGGTTTCTTAGAAACCCAAGGAGTTAATCGCGGCTGATCGTTTTTATGCGCGGGATATACTATAAAATATTGGACCGATTTACTCACCGTTTTCGGCCCACACCTCTTTATGACCCAAAATCCTTCTAGGATTTCCACTTTCAGGCAAATAGGATAACAACTTCGCGATCTAAAAGCCAAGAAGTTAAAATCAGGGAAATCAGCGTCTATATGGGGCTATACCAAAAATATGCGACCGTACTCACCATTTCTCGGCCACACCCCCTTATGGTCCTAACAATTTACCTCTTAGATTTCCAATTTCAGGACAAATTTGGATGAAAACTACTGTTTCTATAAGCCCAAAGGGGACCCCAAAATCGGGGAGGCTCGTTTACTATGGGAACATACAAAACTTAGGACCGATACTCACAATTTTTTGGCACACGTATTTTGTGTCTTTACAATACCTCATAGATTTTCCAATTTCAGGCTGAAAATTGAATAAAAACTGCGGTTTCTATTAAGCCCCAAGCAAGGTAAAATCGGAGATTCGGCTATATGGCGGCTATACCAAAATATGACCGATACTCACAATTTTTTGGCACACGCATTTTGCTGGTCCATACAACCTACCTCTAGATTTCCAATTTCAGGTAAATTGAATAAAAAACCTGCGGTTTATATAAGCCCAAGCTCGAAGTAAAAATCGCGGCAGATCGGTCTATATGGGGCTATACCAAAATATGGACCGATAGTCACAATTTTTGGCACACGCATTTTTGTGGTCCTACACATACTCTAGATTTCCAATTTTCAGGATAAATTTGAATAAAACTGCGGTTTTCTATTAAGCCAAGAAGTAAAATCGGGAGATCGGTCTATATTGGCGGCTTATACGGCAAAACATGGACCGATAACTTCACCAGTTTTTGCCACACCTTCTTTATATGGTCATAAAATTCATCTAGATTCAAATTTCAGCGCAACTTGGCATAAAATCTACGATTTACTACTAAGCCCCAAGACCCCAAATCGGGGAGGTCGTTTTATCTGGGGATCATACAAAACCATGGACCGATAACTCACAATTTTTGGCACACGTATTTTGGTGGTCCTAACAATTACCTTCTAGATTTCAATTTCAGGCCTAAATTTGAATAAAAACTGCGGTTTAATATTAAAAGCCCAACAGACAGTAAAATCGGCGGAGATCGCGTACTATATGGGGGTCCTATACCAAAATATGGACCGATACTCACAATTTTTTGCGCACACGCAATTTGTGGCCCTACAATACCTCTAGATTTCCAATTTCAGGCCAAATTGGATAAAATCTACGGATTTCTATAAAGCCCAAGGACCCCAAATCGCGCGGAGGTCGCGTTTATATGGGCGGACTATATCAAAAACCTGGAGCCGCATATAGCCCATCATTTCGAACTTGACCTGCCTGCAGGCAAACAGACGAGTTTGTGCAAAATTTCGCCCCCACCGATTGCTTTCATTACTTAAAAGACTGTTAGTACTTGATTACGACAGACCAGACAGACAGCCAGACAGGACAGACGGACATCCGGTTATTATCCGTCCTTTAGAATTCTCCCTGATTCAAGAATACAATATATATACTTTATATTAGTTCGGAAATCGATATTTTCGATGTATTACATTCACGGAAATAATACATGTGGTGGTGGCGTATTGGGTATAAAAACTAAAGCACGCGTTGACTGAATTGTTTTATTTAGAAATTGCTTGTTGGCAAATGAGGTAATCACTTGAGCATTATGGGTCCTCACGTCAATACACGGAGAAGAAAAAGTATTGTAATAAAAATCATTGGCGAGAATAATAGTATAACTGATGACTTATTAATGAATACCTGACACTAGGCATTAACCGAGTTCACATTGGTATACATATCCAACTAGATATGATAACTAAATAACATTTGTTCCATTGAAAGGTCATAAATAATATTAAATTTATTTAAAATGAATGTTATTCGAATTCAAGGATATATTTTAACTACGATGATTAAATATAGACTTGTTTCATTAATAGTCTATATAGTTACAATACTCTAAATTATAGTTTTGGAACTACAAATTTTTATATACAAGTTGATAACAATATAATAAGTTTTGAGGTAGTCAAGCGATATAATTCAGTTAAATAAACTATGTCATTTAACAATAGGGTTATGGGACATATATGTTAATTTATACTATCACGTTAGCTTTAATGACACATTAATATATTCTATCGTTTCAATTAGGAAACATAATATGATTTGAAATATTAATTAATCAAGACTTGGATGTCAAACTATTATTATTTTAAAATTAAAATATGTCACAATATCCACTATAAATACATAACTTATTGTGTTTAGTAGCTTGGAGCAGCCTATTTTAATCGGGAGCGTATTTGAATTATTAGTTGGTGGTTGTTGGCCTTGTTTTACAAAATTACATTTTATATTTAAATTCCCTTTGGCATATTTCGATCAGCCTACTTCTTTGATCCTTACAAACTGTGTGGTCCGCTTGCTTCGAATCCCCGTCCGGCAAAAGGTAAAATTAAAATAAAAAAAGTCATAAAATTGAATACTTTCTTCTACAATGTTTGTATTACAGAAAAAGGTGCTAAGAACTAAAAACATTCAGGTCGAAAACCTATGTTGTTAGCACCCATATTACCTGTTTATTTTCATAATTCATTATGATGTAAATATATAAAGTTAAAATAAAAAATTTTGAGCACAATATTGGTTGAAGAATTTTTTTTAGCAATATAATTTTTGGGTGCAAAAATGCTTCCAAACATAATTTATGGTCACATAATAACATATTGTTGTTTTTTGGAAGACAACATTATTGAATTTGGATGTGCAAAAATACAAAATGTTTGGAACTTAGACTTACCCAAAACATATATTGTTTAGACAATATGCTTTTCAAACATATTATATCATTGGTAGGAGATCAAACATATAAATGTTTGGGCAATACCCAAAAGATGACATGCTTGGGAAGCAAAATATATGTTTTGGGAGTATATGTTACAGAAGCGAATTTTTGTGAGCGTGTAGGCATGTAACCGAGTTCACATTGTCAAATTAAAAAAAAAAAAATAAAAAAAAAATATCCAACTAGATATTTAAACTAAAATACATTTGTTCCATTGAAAGGTCATAATATTAAATTTTATTAAAATAGAATGTTATTCGAATTCAAGGATATATTTTATTTGACGAAAACTAACAACCAACTATTGACGGCGACCTCAAACACATGTTGTCACAGCGGTGTAAAAACCACGAAACGATATAAATCAGAGCTTCCTAAATAGGGGGCGCGCTAGGGGTGCAGCGTCATTTTTGGTTGAGAGGTTTTTTTTATCATTATAACCACAGATGAGAAAAGTCGTCATTTTTAGTCGTTCACTTTATTGCAACGGCTAAATTTCTTGCTAAAATATCGGAACCAGTACCCACTTTTGTATTCACACAAAATTTCGAAACCATTTTCGTCACTTTTAGACATAAAGTCAAAAATATCTGCCTTGCCTTCATGTTGAAACTGATTTAAGGCGTACTTTATCAGTAATAGTACCAAATATTAAAAATCTACATAATGAAAGGAACAATTGCCAAATTTTCCACAATTGATAAATTTTTATACCCATATATATATATAATATATATATATATTATATATATATGATATATATATTATATTATATATATATATATATATATATATATATATATATTATATATATTTATATATAATATATAAATATATATATATATATATATATTATATATATATATGATAGTGTATATAATAATATAATTATATATATACTATATATATATATTACTAATTATATATATATATATATATATATATATTATATAGTATAGTAATATATATTATATATTATTATATATATATTCGAAGATGGGCTAATTTCGGTCCAAGTTTTGATTAGTCCAACATGTAAACGGATTTCCCGATTTGGGGTCTTGGGCTTATAAAAACCGCAGTTTTCATCCCAATTTGAAAATCTAGAGGTATTCTAGGACCTTAAGGAGGTATACCGAAAATGGTGAGTAACGGTCCATGTTTTGATATAGCCCCCATATAGACCGATCTCCCGATTTTACTTCTTGGGCTTCTAGAATCCGTAGTTTTTATCCAATTTGCTTGAAATTTGAAATCTAGAGGTATTCTAGGACCATAAAGGCGTGTGTCGAAAATGTTGAGTACCGGTCCATGTTTTGATATAGCCCCCATATAGACCGATCTTCCGATTTTACTTCTTGGGCTTCTAGAATCCGTAGTTTTTACCACTATGCCTGAAAGTGAAAATCTAGAGGATTCTAGGGACCCTAAGGAGGTGTGCCGAAAATTGGTGAGTATCGGTCTATGGTTTGATATTAGCCCCATATAACCGATCTCCCGATTTACTTTTGGGGCTTCTAGAAGCCGTACACCTCAAAAAAACTCGCCTTCTAACATATGTTCCAAACATATTTTGGCAGTGAAGCACATATAGTTTTGATACTGCCGAAACATTAATATGTTTGTTTTATGTGAACATTATTCTAATTTTGGAAGCATTTTGACCAAAAATATGTATATGCTTGGAAGAATTTTCCCAAAGAAGATTGTGCTCAAATCTCCTAACATAATTTTCACTCCACGAAATTTTTTAGTTCTTGCACCTTTTTTCTGTAATACAAATAGTGAAGAAAATCATTCAACTTTTAAAATTTTTTTAAAGTTTTACCTTTCGCCTGACGGAGAATCGAACCGAAGACCATACAGTTTGTAAGCCAACACACTTACCCTGAGGCTACGTAGCTGTATAGTCACCAGAACAATTACGTTATAAGTTACTAATTTATATAGCATATTTGTAGCGCCCACCGAGCCCATGCAAACATAACATTATTTAACAGAACACATACATGTGTTGGCAACGTGGAGCAGTGGTCCTAGCATGTTCTGCGTACATGCAAAGGGTCGTGGGTTCAATCCTGCTCCGACCAAACACCAATTTTAGTTTTTTTTTTTTTTTAATTTTACCAGATTATATATTATACATATATAATTTTTATAAGAAACTCGAAATTGTGGGTTATTAAGATTTACAGTCAGAAAACAGTGGCTGTGATATAAACGAAATGGACTGGCTTTTGGATAAAATTTATTTATATTTTTTTTAGACCTAAATTAATAATATTAGATTAAGCGTATAAAATTTTGTGCCTTATCATAAGCAAGTTTCCGAAACAATATATATAAGCGGTTTTCACAGAAATTGCTCTCTTTCCGATTTCTCGCCTGAGTTAATTTGATATCTTTCGTCAAACCCTCCGGTTTTTATCTCTATTCTTTCTTATACTCTCTCTCTCTCTCTCTCTGTCGCTCTCCTGAATAAAATATCACAACATATATATGTTTTCTCGAAATTTGTAATGTATATATGTTTAATTCACACATAAATTTTTATGAAACATGCATGCCAACATAATATACTTCTAACATATTAACATATGTGTTCCAACATTTAGTGTTTAGTTTGAGAAAATTACATGTTTGCCCTTAAATATAATTGTGTTTAAAAAATTGTGCCCGAAACATTTGTTTATTATCGAAACATATGAAAAACCATATTTTTCTTAACAGTGTCAGTTTTTATCCAATTTTGCCTGAAATTGGAAATGTAAAGGTATTCTGATAATAATGAGATGTGCCGAAAAATGTGAGTATCGGCCATTTTTGATATTACCGAATGTATTGAGTATTCTGTATAGTTTTTGGATATAGCCCCCGATTTGGGGTCTAGATTCTAGAACTACAATTAAATGTGCAGAATACTGTGTGTTTCCTTCCATGTTTTGCAACGAAATTGATACATTTTTGGGGGGCACGAAACAAATTGGGTTGGGAAGCTCTGATATAAAGTTTAGTAAACATAAACAGCTTTTGCTCATGAACAGGGTTACCAAGTTTTAAATTTAATTTCGATTTGTACTTTCCAATAGTTTTTCACTTTTTAAATTTGACTTTTTTCCGCTGTTTGCTATTTCGCCATAGTGCATTGGTATGATTGATGAACGAATTTTGCCACTTTTTTAATTGATGCAAAGAAGTATTCTTCACAATTGGACATATGGACAATGTCCTTTTTGGCAGTT
>PGFW01071020.1:1201-12378 GCA_003123925.1 Haematobia irritans | reverse complement strand
TAGAGGCAAATTGCGGGCATTTTCAGCACTGCCGACAAACGAGATGCTGCGATTGCCCTGTTGCTCTTTGAATCTTTTCTGCCCGCTGAAATTATAGCATTTTTTTAGGTTCTGGACCATTTTAAAAATGCTATACAGACAAAATGAAGGCAAAGCTCTTTTTCAGAAAAGAAACACCATAAGTATATTCCCTCCGTAATTGTTTTACAGTTTTCCAGATACGCTTACACTTACAAATCCTGATTTTCCCAGCATTTGTGTATGGGTTTTTCTTGTTTTTTTTTTTTTGGTCAATGAGCTTTGTTGTTTTTTTTTTTATCAATGAGTCCATTTCAAATATCATCTCAATGATAGGGATCTTCATTCTCATTACCGAGTTAAAAACAGTGTTGCCAGTATCGTTCAGAGTCTTGTACCCAAAGTAGGGCGTTTTCGTTCCCCATATTGTGCATACATTTTTTTACAAGTTTTTATGAAAAAATGAAGCAATAGACTCTGCTGTAGAAAGTAGAAAGTAAGCTATAACATAACACACACCAGTAGACCGGTGATCGTCTTCCAAATCCTCGAGAAATGAAAATGAGAGTTCGATCCCCAAGTATTTATGAACGAAAATTTGCTTCTAAATACTCAAGTAATAGAATTGGACGGTAGATCAATATGAAATGAGTCATTATAATTTTTCCATATTTATTGGATATATTGGATATGTTCCGATATTCGGAGTCGCAAATCCCAAAATTTTCGTTTGGTAATATTTTCTTAACCCTAAAACGTTCAAATTTAATTTTTGAGCACAAGGTTCCCTTTGATAAGAAGTTCAAATACAAATTTAATTTATGTCCGATAGTATTTTAATTTTTTTTAATTTGTATGAAGACTAAATTCTTGAGATTTGCGGTCCGAATATCGGAACATGGGGGGTAGTCCAAATCGAGTCCTCATGGAATGATTTCACAATTTGGAGTAAATTATAAATGAGCGCTTGAGCCCTCAAAATAAAAACCCTATTTCTAATTGCTCCATTTCCACCCCTTTCTATGCACAGAAAAAAAATTTCACGGAATTTTTCCAATTAAAATATTGAGTTTTAATATTAAATTAAATTAAAAATGTAATTGATTCAACAAATTTTTTAATTGAAATAAAAATCAATCACACAAATTAATAGTATCAATTAATTTTTTAATTGGATCAATTAATTTTTCAATTGATACTATCATTTCTGTGATTGAATACATTTCAAATAAAATATTAATTAGATCAATTAATTTCGTGATTGAAACAGAAAAAAATGCCATGGAATAAAGAGGACCAAAGTTTCCTTTTTTATAGAATAGAATACAGATGAAAGCGACATTAACTACTCGTAGTCGATTTATCGACTTTCCAAGACACCGGTAAAATGGACATTATGCAATATTAGTTCTATTTACCCCCATTTTCATAAAGCTCCGTTAGTGTTCCGTTAACTAACCAGCTTTTAAACCGTATTATGGACGAAGCTGTCATCTTGCATATATATTCCATATGCCAGTTATGAACTTAACTGACGAAAATTTTTCAGTTAAAGTTAACTGGAGAGAAGATATTTGCAATTTACTTTCTGTTAACTGGCAGTTAAAGCCTAACGGAGCTACATGAAAATGGCCGTTAGTAGTTAATATACTAATAAAGATTCCTTACCTTAAAATATAACGAGCAAAAGGTTTATCTCCGTATATCCGTAGTGGGTATTTGTTATATTCCTTTTGTTTAGTTTAATGTAAATTAACCCAATAATATTTACTTATTACTATACTATTTTTTTTTATGCAATTATGACAAAATTGCAGAAAAATGCAGTTTCAAATTTAATTCAAAATGATAATTCGCAATTATATGAATGATTTGGCATTTGAACTCTTATGGCGTATGCAATTTTTATTATTGTCTCCGAGACATGAAGTTTTTAATGTTGACATTATTATTATTGTTGTTGTAAATTCATTTTTTCTCATTGTTGTTGTGGTTGTTATTCAGTTGCAGATGCTGATAGAGCTGCTGTAACTGCTGATTTCTTTGACACTTTGGGGGAAATGAGATATTAATCTCCATTTTGTGTGGATCTTCGTTAGGTCTTTTTGAATTCGATGCTGGCAAGATGACGACAACGACCGCATTAAGTATGCTTTATGAGATATAACATAGACACATACACACACACACAATATAACAAACAAAACAAAAGCAACACTAAACACTGAGTGATAATATCAAAACTTGCAATTGCTTGTAATTGGTAAATTTCATCACATTGTCCGTCCATACGTCCGTCTGCTGTCAGTTTGTCCATACGCGGCGGCGTATTACTTCACACAGAATATGTCGCTGCATAGGCGGCAGTACGTCATCGTTGCATTTTGCATTTTTGTTGTTGTTGCCGTTTTTTGCGAAATAAAACTGAGTTATGATATGAGGAAGAAGTATGCGTATTTTAGATTACATTGTGGGTAACACTCAGTACCAGGCAACAATACAGAAGTTATAGCCCAAGTAGATTGGGGTATTTCAGAGCCTATAATGTGAGGGATTTTCACACGCATTACACTTCATACACGATGTCGTCAATGATAATTGGCAACAATTTAAATGGAAATTATGACAAACATATTCACAGATTTCACATAAAAATAATTCCTGGTATGCGCACTGATATTCCAATTCTTGATAATACACAGTAATAGGGTGACTTAAATGGGATTTTACCATTTACAACACAGCCAAGCCCTTACCCTTAAAATATATATATTTTTTATTTTTATATTCACGCCTCTTACAAATCGCTACCATTTTAAATGATTTCCTCAAAATGCATTACTTCGTGTCTAGCCCGCTGCAACCCGACGATCACTACTCATAGACGATTACAACGATCATTACTCATAGCTCCGTTAGGCAAACCGAAAGCGAAAGTAAACACAATTATTAAAGATTTTATTTTTGATCACTTTGTTTTAACTCTAAAGCAAGCTACTTATGGAGCAGACAGATTTCTACTGAAAATATAAAATAGAATATTTTTAACATTTTCCAAAAGAAAATAGACAAAAATATCTCCACTATATAATGACGCCGTTGTGTTGTTCTGTCCGCGGTGACAGTTCACTGAGTCAAATTAACAAACAAAAAAAAAAGCAGTTACTCAGTATGTGTGGTCAAACCATACATAAATAGGTACTACACACATTCTACCAACAACAACTACATTCGGGATACCATGTGTGTGAGAGAAAGAGCGGTATTTTTTTAATGATCGTCAAATGTGTACAATGAGTGTCATACAACGCTGGGACATGCAATGCTGCCATAATAGAATATTGTAAATCTATAATATCGTTATTTGATTGCTATGGGCTAGGGCTGTCACCCGGGATAAATTCCCTCCCCGGTTTTTTTGGAACGGATATGTCCCGAATTCCGGATTGTTTACTTTGAATCCCGGAGTTCTCTCAGGATCACCGAAATAAATAATTCCAATTTGTTAAAATTGTGGTTCTTATGATTGTTTATTAAATAAATTGGAGTCTTTCACTCAATGTAAACGGTTCTTAGATTTCATACCCGACAATTAGAGTTAATAAACATTTATGGTACCCACACTGAAAAACTGTGAACCCACTTTCGTTTAATTTTAGAAAATTTTGAATATATTTAGAAATTTTTAACATAAACAGTATTACAAAACGCTGGTCATAAACGTGGCGATGTCAATAAAAATAAGTAAATATTATCGACAAATTCAAGAAAATTTATTGGACATAATTAAGTTTTTTCACTTGTTAAAGAAAATTTTGTAGTTTGAAGATATTGATTTATTGATTTGAAAATATTGGAGTTCAAAAATTGCAAGAATGTCTTTAGTGACATACGAAGTTCATGATGAAGCGCATTTTGTAGTAAAAATTTACAAATTTAAAGAAATAATGAACTATTTTGTGGAAGACACAATTTAGTTAATCTTACTACTTCCTTTGTGTATATTTTTTTCTCGGTTTTAGTTAATTTAACTAATGTACGCAAAAAATTATTAAGTAAAGGAACTTTCTCCAAACATAATAATTCCAATGAAAAGATAAAGTTAAATTGGCTTTAGTGAAATAAGAGATTCACTTTTTTTTGAGTGCATACTTGAGGTTATACAAAACAGCACAATTTCATCAAAAATCGAAGTAAACGATAAGGTCCTTGATGAGGTCATGTGAAATGGAATTGTGCCACATAAAAAATAAAAAGCAATGATAAAAGGTTCGTCGAAAATATGAAAGATCGCGAATCTGATAAAAATTGGATGCATTGATATTTTTACTTAAATCGAGAGTACAAAAGGATTATCACAAGTATGAAAATACGCTAATATTGTTTGGTGAGTAAAATAGCTATATGAAATGCTTTTTTATTTATTTTTTCATAATATTTTTGTTTTTCTTTTTTTTACAATGTTGAGTGGAGTAAGTGTTCGTTAAGTTTATAGGAATTTAAACTGCGTTTTAATTACTCTTAACATATGTTCTTTTGTTGTTGTTGTTTTTTTTTTTTTAACAACATTGAATAAACTAAATAGGTTTAATGTATAACAATTTTTTGTCGGCTTGTAGATTGTTATTACTTAAAATATTTGAAGACCAGAATCCCGGAAAATCCGATTCTATATTTTGAAATCCCGAATTCCGGATTTATAAAAATCGATCACGAATGACAGCCCTACTAGCCTTTTACATCAAAAGGGGGGTTTTAATAGTTTTACATAATTTTTAATAGATTTGACTAGAATCAACCGTCGTTTTTGATAAAAAGTTTAATTAATCGATCCACAAAGCAATAATATGAGGTTAGTCGATTTTGAAATATCGATATTTTATCGGAATATAATAGAAGGATGATCCGTATATGTATTAAAATTCTTTTAACATTCCCAACAGAACTTTTGCAAATTGCCACTCACGAAGCTATCATAGGACTGTACCAATGCTCCAGTTATATGGCGATTTTTAAGACCATGTCATTCTATGGCTTAAAAAGGTTTTCATTTCCATACTCTAAATTTACCATAAGTCCTTGATTTTAATTTTCCCTGTACAGTGTCCTGCAATCTCGTAGTTTTTTTCCTTATATCAAACGCGCGAACTTTCATTCGTAATAATTCATAAAAAATATCCGAAAATGCTACTATGCATGAAATCAAGTCGAATACTATGCTTTGACACTAACTGTAACTCTAAGCCACCTACTATGAAATAATGAGGGAGCAAATTGCGGGCATTTTCAGCACTGCCGACAAACGAGTGCTGCGATTGCCCTGTTTGCTCCTTTGAATCCTATTCTGCCCGCTGAAATTATAGCATTTTTTTAGGTTACTGGGACCATTTTAAAAATCTATACAGACAAAATGAAGGCAAAGCTCTTTTTTAAAGAAAAGAAAACACCATAAGTATATTCCCTCCCGTAATTGTTTTACAGTTTTCCAGATACGCTTACACTTACAAATCCTGATTTTCCCAGCATTTGTGTATGGCTTGTTTCTGGTTTATTTTTTTTGGTCAATGAGCTTTGTTGTTTTTTTTTTTATCAATGAGTCCATTTCAAATATCATCTCAATGATAGGGATCTTCATTCTCATTACCGAGTTAAAAACAGTGTTGCCAGTATCGTTCAGAGTCTTGTACCCAAAGTAGGGCGTTTTCGTTCCCCATATTGTGCATACATTTTTTTACAAGTTTTTATGAAAAAAATGAAGCAATAGACTCTGCTGTAGAAAGTAGAAAGTAAGCTATAACATAACACAACACCAGTAGACCGGTGATCGTCTTCCAAATGCTCGAGAAATGAAAATGAGAGTTCGATCCCCAAGTATTTATGAACGAAAATTTGCTTCTAAATACTCAAGTAATAGAATTGGACGGTAGATCAATATGAAAGTGAGTCATTATGATCTTTTCCATATTTATTGGATATATTGGGATATGTTCCGATATTCGGAGTCGCAAATCCCAAAATTTTCGTTTGGTAATATTTTCTTAACCCTAAAACGTTCAAATTTAATTTTTGAGCACAAGGTTCCCTTTGATAAGAAGTTCAAATACAAATTTAATTTATGTCCGATAGTATTTTAATTTTTTTTAATTTGTATGAAGACTAAATTCTTGAGATTTGCGGTTCCGAATATCGGAACATGGGGGGTAGTCCAAATCGAGTCCTCATGGAATGATTTCACAATTTTGGAGTAAATTATAAATGAGCGCTTGAGCCCTCAAAATAAAAACCCTATTTCTAATTGCTCCATTTCCACCCCTTTCTATGCACAGAAAAAAAATTTCACGGAATTTTTCCAATTAAAATATTGAGTTTTAATATTAAAATATAAAGTTTATGGTTATAACACTGAGTTAAAAGAACTGTGCGTACACCTAAAAGAAAGGGATGTGGGTCAGATGTAGAAATAGTAAGAAACATACAAACAAAATACTTTTATCCCTTAACATCGAGGCACTCACTATCTAGGGATTTGAAGCTTAGTATATATCAAAGTATTGACTTGAGAGCTTCACTTAAACAAATGAACGTCCAAAGTCAATAATCGTTTATACCTTCTTGATTTTTGGAAAATAAAAATAGTATAATTCTCGCATATGTAAGCCTATAGCCTACACTACATTTATTTACAAAATGAATCTATGCAGATATTTTTTTGATGTATCTTACATGACAATGGCAATGAAGCGAGAAACGAGCGACGGACACTGAATAAAGTATGAATGAATGATGATTTACACAATGCGAGTACACATCCCCTCTCATACATAATTTATACATTAGGTGTTTATGCATGGTATTTGTAGACATCATCAGCTTTGTAAATAGACTATTTCTCTTCTTCATTTCTTCGTTCATACTCTCTTCACAAAACACAACAGCAGAAAAGCTGAGTAATGCATAATGGTCTCCTCATTATTTCATAGTAGGTGGCTTAGAGTTACAGTTAGTGTCAAAGCATAGTATTTCGACTTGATTTCATGCATAGTAGCATTTTCGGATATTTTGTCTATGAATTATTACGATGAAAGTTCGCGCGTTGATATAAGGAAAAAAACTACGAGATTGCAGACACTGTCACAGGAAAATTAAAATCAAGGACTTATATGGTAAATTTAGATGTATGGAAATGAAAACCTTTTTAAGCCATAGAATGACTATGGTCTTAAAAATCGCCATAAACTGGAGCATTGGTACCAGTCCTATGATAGCTTCGTGAGTGGCAATTTGCAAAAGTTTCCTGTTGGGAATGTTAAACAATTTTAAATACATATACGGATCATCCTTCTATTATATTCCGATAAAATATCGATATTTTCAAAATCGACTAACCTCATATTATTGCTGTTGTGGATCGATTAATTAACTTTTGATCAAAAACGACGGTTGATTCTAGTCAAAATCTATTAAAAATTTATGTAAAACTATTAAACCCCCCCTTTTGATGTAAAAGGGCAATAGTAGGGCTGTCATTCGTGATCGATTTTTATAAATCCCGGAATTCGGGATTTCAAAATATAGAATCGGGATTTTCCGGGATTTTTTTCGGGATCCTTCAAATATTTTAAGTAATAACAATCTACAGCGCCAAAAAATTGTTATACATTAAACCTATTTAGTTTAATTCAATGTTGTTATAAAAAAAAACAACAACAAAAAGAACATATGTTAAGAGTAAATTAAAACGCAAGTTTAAATTCCTATAATACTTAACGAACACTTACTCCAACTCAACATTGTAAAGAAAAGAAAAACAAAAATATTATGAAAAAAAAATAAATTAAAAAAGCCATTTCATATAGCTATTTTACACACCAAAACAATATTAGGCGTATTTTCTTATACTTGTGATAATCCTTTTGTACTTCGATTTAAGTAAAAATATCAATGCATCCAAATTTTTATCAGATAATCGCGATCTTGTCATATTTTCGACGAACCTTTTATCATTGCTTTTTATTTTATATGGCACGAATTCCATTTCACATGACCTCATCCAAGGACCTTATCGTTTACTTCGATTTTTGATGAAATTGTGCTGTTTTGTATACCTCAAGTATGCACTCAAAAAAAAGTGAACTCTCTATTTCACTAAAGCCAATTTAACTTTATCTTATTTCATGGAATTATTATGTTTGGAGAAAGTTTCCTTTACTCTAATAATTTTTTGCGTACATTAGTTAAATTAACTAAAACCGAGAAAAAATATACACAAAGGAAGTATAAAGATTAACTAAATTCGTGTCTTCCACAAAATAGTTCATTATTTCTTTAAATTTGTAAATTTTACTACAAATGCGTTCATCATGAACTTCGTATGTCACTAAAGACATTCTTGCAATTTTGAACTCCAATATTTTCAAATCAATAAATCAATATCTTCAAACTACAAAATTTTCTTTAACAAGTGAAAAAACTTAATTATGTCCAATAAATTTTCTTGAATTTGTCGATAAATATTTACTTATTTTTATGACATCGCCGTGATGCCAGCGTTTGTAATACTGTTTAGTTAAAATTTTCTAAAACTATTCAAAATTTTCTAAAATTAACCGAAAGTGGGTTCACAGTTTTTTCAGTGTGGTGTACCATAAATGTTTATTAACTCAATTTGTCGGGTATGAAATCTAAGAACCGTTTACATTGAGTGAAGACTCCAATTTATTTAATAAACAATCATAAGAACCCACAATTTTAACAAATTGGAATTATTTTTTCGGGATCCTGAAAACTCCCGGGATTCAAAGTAAACAATCCGGAATTGGACATATTCCAAAAAAAGAGGGAGGGGGGAATTTATCCCGGGTGACAGCCCTAGCCCATAGCAATCAAATAACGATATTATAGATTTACAATATTCTATTATGGCAGCATTGCATGTCCCAGCGTTGTATGACACTCATTGTACACATTTGACGATCATTAAAAAAATACCGCTCTTTCTCTCACACACATGGTATCCGAATGTAGGTTGTTGTTGTAGAATGTGTGTAGTACCTATTATGTATGGTTTGACCACACATACTGAGTAACTGCTTTTTTTTTGTTTGTTAATTTGACTCAGTGAACTGTCACCGCGGACAGAACAACACAACGGCGTCATTATATAGTGGAGATATTTTTGTCTATTTTTCTTTTGGAAAATTTAAAAATATTCTATTTATATTTTCAGTAGAAATCTGTTGCTCCATAAGGTAGCTTGCTTAGAGTTAAAACAAAGTGATCAAAAATAAAATCTTTAATAATTGTGTTTACTTTCGCTTTCGGTTTGCCTAACGAGGCTATGAGTAATGATCGTTGTAATCGTCTATGAGTAGTGATCGTCGGGTTGCAGCGGGCTAGACACGAAGTAATGCATTTTGAGGAAATCATTTAAAATGGTAGCGATTTGTAAGAGGCGTGAATTAAAAAATAAAAAATATATATAATATTTTAAGGGTAAGGGCTTGGCTGTGTTGTAAATGGTAAAATCCCATTTAAGTCACCCTATTACTGTGTATTATCAAGAATTGGAATATCAGTGCGCATACCAGGAATTATTTTTATGTGAAATCTGTGAATATGTTTGTCATAATTTCCATTTAAATTGTTGCCAATTATCAATTGACGACATCGTGTATGAGTGTAATGCGTGTGAAAATCCCTCACATTATAGGCTCTGAAATACCCCAAATCCCTACTTGGGCTATAACTTCTGTATTTGTTGCCTGGTACTGAGTGTTACCCACCAATGTAAATCTAAAATACGCATACTTCTCCTCATATCATAACTCAGTTTTATTTCGCAAAAAACGGCAACAACAACAAAAATGCAAAATGCAACGATGACGTACTGCCGCCTATGCAGCGACATATTCTGTGTGAAGTAATACGCCGCCGCGTATGGACAAACTGACAGCAGACGGACGTATGGACGGACAATGTGATGAAATTTACCAATTACAAGCAATTGCAAGTTTTGATATTATCACTCAGTGTTTAGTGTTGCTTTTGTTTTGTTTGTTATATTGTGTGTGTGTGTATGTGTCTATGTTATATCTCATAAAGCATACTTAATGTCGTCGTTGTCGTCATCTTGCCAGCATCGAATTCAAAAAGACCTAACGAAGATCCACACAAAATGGAGATTAATATCTCATTTCCCCAAAGTGTCAAAGAAATCAGCAGTTACAGCAGCTCTATCAGCATCTGCAACTAAATAACAACCACAACAACAATTGAGAAAAAATGAATTTACAACAACAATAATAATAATGTCAACATTAAAAACTTCATGTCTCGGAGACAATAATAAAAATTGCATACCGCATAAGAGTTCAAATGCAAATCATTCATAATTCGAATTATCATTTTGAATTAAATTTGAAACTGCATTTTCTGCAATTTTGTCATAATTGCATAAAAAAAAATAGTTATATGTAATAAGTAAATATATGTTAATTTACATTAAACTAAACAAAAGGAATATAACAAATACCCACTACGGATATACGGAGATAAACCTTTTGCTCGTTATATTTTAAGGTAAGGAATTTTTATTAGTATATTAACTACTAAATATAACTAAGAAGGTTTTAGACGATGCATAATTGCACAATTCTTGTTTGTAGGCAAACGGGTAAGAACAAAGAGAAAAAATTTCATGTTTTCGTTTCTCTGCAATATTATTTGACATTTCTGAACTTGAAATTTCAACGATTCATGAAAAATTTCAACGTAAAATGCGAAGTTTTAGAAGCATTTAAAAGAGAATACAAAAATCTAACGAACATTGCATGTTAAAACCTTAATTCCATAATGTCATATTTTCCGGTGTCTTGGAAAGTCGATAAATCGACTACGAGTAGTTAATGTCGCTTTCATCTGTATTCTATTCTATAAAAAAGAAACTTTGGTCCTCTTTATTCCATGGCATTTTTTTCTGTTTCAATCACGAAATTAATTGATCTAATTAATATTATTATTGAAATGTATTCAATCACAGAAATGATAGTATCAATTGAAAATTAATTGATCCAATTAAAAAATTAATTGATACTATTAATTGTGTGTGATTGATTTATATCAATTAAAAAATTTGTTGAACCAATTAATATTTAATTTAA
>PGFW01070994.1:8940-20277 GCA_003123925.1 Haematobia irritans | reverse complement strand
GAGAGGATTTTGTTCAAAATTTTTATTTCCATAGAAAATTTTGTCAAAATTTATTTTCTATAAAAATTTTTGCAAATCTTTACTTCTATTCATAAAAGAAAATTTTCGTCGAAAAGTTTATTCACGTAAGAAAATTTTGTCAAAAATGTTATTTCTATTAAGAAAAATTTTTTCAAAATTTTATTTCTATAGAAATTTTTTACAAATTTTATTTCTATAGAAGAATTTTACAAATTTATTCTATAGCAAAATATAATCGCAAAATTCTTAATTTATATAGGAAAATTTTGTCAAAATTTTATTTCTAGATAGAAAATTTTGTCAAAATTTTATTTTCTATAGAACATTTTTGTCAAAATTTTTATTTCCATAGAAAATTTTGTCAACAATCTTTATTTCAACAACAAAAATTTTGTCAAATTGTATCCTGTCGGAAAAAAATTTGTTCGCGTAAAGATTTCATATTTCTATGAAATTTTGTTCAAAATTTTATTTCTATAGAAAATTATGTCAAAACTTATTTTTATTTCTATATGAAAATTTTTGTTAAATTTTATTTCTATAGAAAATTTTTTACAAAATTTTATTTCTATAGAAGATTTTTTACAAAATTGTAATTTCTATAGCAAGATTTTTACAAAATTGTATTTCTATAGAACAATATTCTCAAAATTTTTATTATTAGGAAATTTTCTAAAAATTATTATTTATTATAGAAAATTTTCTCAAAATTTTATTTGTAATAGAAACTTTTGTTTCAAAATTTTATTTTCTATAGAAAATTTTGTCAAAATTTTATTTCTTATTGTAAAATTTTAGTCAAAATTTTTATTTCGTATAGAAAATTTTCTCAATAATTTTATTTATATATTAGTTTTTTCAAAAATTTTAAAATTCAATAGAAAATTTTGGCAAACATTTAATTCTATAGAAAATTTTTCGTCAAAATTTTATTTCTATACGAAAATTTTGTAAAAATTTTATTTCTATAAACAATTTTGTCAAAATTTTATTTACTATGAGAAATTTTGTGCAAATTTTATTTCCTGAGAAAATTTGTCAAAATTTTATTTATCTTATAGGAAATATTTTGTCTAACTATTTTTATTTATCTATAGGAAAATTTTTAAATTTTTTGCAGTAAAATTGTCAATTTAATTTCTATAGAAACATTTCTAATAATTTTATTTCATATAGAAAATGGTTTCTCAATACTTTTATTTCTATAGAAATACAAATTTTATATCTATAGAATGCCAAAATTTTTATTTCTACAGAAAGTTTCCCAAAAATGTTGTTCTGAGAATTTAATGTGTCTTAACCTACAAACATTTTTCAAAATTTTATTTCTATAGATGGAAATTTTGTTCAAAAATTTTTATTTCTATTCAAGATCGTAAATTATTTATTAGAATTATTAAGTTTATGAGTGAAATCGGTTTATTTCTATAGAAAATTTTGTACAAATTTTATTTCTATAGAAAATTTTTTTCATAAAGTTTTTATTTCTATCAAGAAAATTTTGTCAAATTTTAAACTTTCTATCAGAAAATTTTGTCAAAATTTAATCTTCTATTAAACAATTTTTGCTCAAATTGTATTTCTATAGAAAAATTTTGTCAAGCATTTTATTTCTATAGAAAATTTTGTCAAAGATTTTATTTCATTGTTGTTGTTTTTGATTTCAGCCCTTACAAAATCATGCATTTGTCTAAACTACAAGTGTAGCTTAACCAACAAGAGGAAAATATTGTTTGATCAAAGTTATTTGGGCAAAGCCGTATACGACTGCCAAGATGGTTATGGATGGCGACGCAACGTTGCCGAAATTTACCACATTTCCTCATCACGCATCCTCTACTTGCAGCCAAAACTATCAACACCAATTATCAGAATAAATTCAGCCAGTCAATAAACCCGAAAAGTAAAACCACACTTGGAACATTCGAAAAAAGGTTTCCACGATCAGCGGCTTTATGCCGAAATAAATTATCCCCGACCTACCCAACAACATATCTCTTTTCCTTCCACCGTCAATCATCGGTTTTGAGTGCAGTTGGCTCGTTTATTGTGAGCCATGCTTAACTCTTTTTTCATTCGTTTTGTTTTGTTATCATGTTGTTTTTTTTTTGGTTAAGCTACAGTTTAGTCATTTTCTCAAAAACTTTTATTTCTATAGAGAATTTTGCGGAACACATGTAACCTACCTCCATAGACATTTTTTCAAAATTTTATCTTCTGCCCAGAAAATTTTTTGTTGTCGAATTTTACATTTCTCCTAAAAGAAAATTTTATTTCTTTACGAATATCTGCTTAAAAAAATTACTTCTATACTTTAGAAAATTTGTCATAATTGCTTACTTCTTAAAGAAATAATTGGTCAATACTTCTAGTTTATCGGTAAAATTGGTCAAAACTGTATTTCTATAGAAAATTTAAGTTCCTCTTAGTTTTTGAGTAATATTTTGCAATCTACAAAACATCATGAATTCACCGATATACCAAGCTAGTAAAAGAAAATCTACATTTTATTTGGTAGAATTTGCTACCAACTTTGGCAACCGATTGCTTCAAATCCCCTCAAAAAGTTAAATGGGGAGTCCGGTGTATTATCTAGGCAAAATATACGATAACAATTTGTAGAGTCCTAGCATGCCAATGAATTAAAAACGGATGAGATCGGTCTATACTTGGCCTTTACGCACCACACCAGAATATTACGACCCTGGTCGGCCTATATGGGGCGTCTATTAAAACATGAACCGATACACACGAATGTTCGCTCCCCAATACCTCTTTTTGGAGCTGAAGAACTTACAGATTCAATTTCAGACCTACATATTACACCGCTGTTGTTCTATAATATGAGGGCTTATACAAAATCACATAGGACCTGATACACACCATCCCAGCGCAAAACATTTATTTCGTGAAGTTAAGGCACCAACCTCTATTAAAAGCACTTCCGAAGATGTTCCTTTATTTTAACTAACACAGCCGACGTTTCATTTCATTAAATTTTTTTAATAACCTCGCTTAAATTCAAATTTTTTAATGGGTAATTTAAAATTTTTTCGTTTTCAAGTGCTAAAAACCAAGAGTGAGATTGATAGAAAAGGCCTTAATCCCAATCTAGAAAAATTGCGAATTTTTTTAAAATTAAATTTTGATTGACAAGCGTTAGAATGAATTAAAAATCATAAAAAAGTTATATAAAAATTATTTAATTTTAATAAACTAGCAGTAAACATTTTTGTTAATCACATCCAAAACACTGAATCGATCACACTTTAAGAATGAATGCAAATTCAGTGCAGCGACTTGTTTGAAATTCCCTTACACATCCCGTTCTAAGACAATGTCCATGTTAAAATCATCATTCTGCGTCAATTTCTGTTTTACTTATACGCTTCTTTGTTGTACAACTCATACCCTACTCTTCTTTCCCACCACTTCCAAATCCAAACGTGAGAACATTTTTCACTAAGTTTTTTGGCGACGCTTTTTTCTTGCTGGTCGTATTCAGCACACTACCCTAAGCGACCCTAAAATCATGACCTGAATTGATTTCCGGGCAAAAACATTGGCCACCGCTAAATAGTAGGCCCCAAAGAAGTCAAATCCGGAGATCGGTCTATATGGGGCATATACCCAAAACCTGGACCGATTGCACACTATGTTCAGGCTACAACTCTTTGTTGACCTTAAAATATGGTTGCATTTTCAATTGCAGACAAATCGCATCGCGACAAAAACCCAAAATCGGACTGACATTCGGTTCTTATATGGCAAAGCAACCCCGTGTATCAAAACCTTGGCCTCGCGAGCAGATAAAATACTATAACTCTGCTGCCTAAAATTTCCCGAAAACGAAAAGCCGCCATTATTGAAGCTGGTAGGCGTGATTGCCAAAATAACAGACAGACCAGACGGAACATGCTATAATCTCTTACAATATCCCAGATCAAGAACTAATATATACATTATATATAGTCTGAAATTCGATCTATCGATTATGTGCCTACAAACGAAAATGGCAAACTTATTATAACCGCTTTCACCATTCTATGGTGATGGATATAAATAGTCATGATTTTGAGGCGCCATGATTTTTTTTTACTTTTAGTAGCTTAACAAAGTATGCACATGTCATGCAAATTTTTACATTCTTTCTTAAAACACACAACCATTCTTTTGTTCAGATTCAATTCAAAACAATTAATGATACAATTAACTTCTTAATGACAAAGTTTTCAGATCAAGAAATATGATAGTATCAATCACAGTTTTTAATTGATGGCGTAAAGATAAAATACTTGGCTTATAAAAACTTAATTCCGATTTCATTAGCAAATTTCAAGTTAATTTTCGAATGATGCTTATTTGCAAAGTGTTGAATTCCATATTTTTAATTTGAATAACGGAACTATTTTTTAATCGCGATATACTACATTTTCAATCATCTTTCAATATACTTTCTTTTAACACTTAGTTCAACTTTCAAAAAAATATTAGTTTCAAAAACTTAATAACTATTTTGAAAAAAAAAAGGTATCCATAATTTTTTCAATGTACTAGCTCTTCCTAGTGATATCAATTTATTTTTTATTGAGAAATTATAAAAATCTAATCATTAACCTAATTTGGACTTATGTTTCAAGTTTGCTTAAAACGCGTTAATAGTGAATCTGATTACTTTTTAATTGAAAAAAAAGTTTTCAAACTTCAATCAACTTTTTTAATGGGAAGTTATATGGTGATAATTTTTTCTGTGAAAGGAGAACCAACTTTAGTTCAGACAGTTAATTTGGTTCCATTAAAACAGTATCCCTTTTTCTATTTCCTACACAAAAAAATGTCTGATTCAATCACGTAAATAAGAGTTCAAATAATTTTTTAATTGCAGAAATGTATAATATCCATTAAAAAATTAATTGAAGTGTCAATTAAAATAGTATTGAAGGTCAATTATAAAAGTTAATTGCATCCTCAATAAAAATTAATGATATTATTAATTTGTGAATCTTATTTTGTTTCATATAACTAATATTCTACAAGATGAGTGTTCGGAATCAATCTAATTTTTTAATAGAAATTAAAACCCATATTAATATAATTGGACAAAATCGTGAATTTTTTTTTTTGTGAACTGCGCTATGCGCCACTAATAATATCTCCGGGTGTGTCATATCAATCTCGTTGGACTTGTTGGCAGTGAGAAAATTGGCATTAAAGTACAAAATGTCGATCATCCCAAGACGGTAGCTTTGACGGGAATGGGCGCCAATAACTACTCTTCATGGCGTCATTTCTTTTGGCTACTTTGTGGGCTATATTTCATCCCAAGGCTAGCCAAATTTAGAACCTACATCAAAACCTGCGCATTCTTAACTGAATTTGATGTTATTTCCGAAGGTTTTGCTTTGTTGAATAATTAAAATTATAAAAAAAGTTTAGCTATTATTTTTGTGCACTCCTCAAAAGAGCGTCAACAATCAAACTACAGCGTTGTAGTTTATAGCAACGGATTTGGCGCCGACCCATGAAAAAGAATTTCGTATATGGTTTAGTTAAAAACCCAAAAGTTGTCGTTAGTATGGCAAATATTAACAAAATAACAAATAGTATATTTCGGCAGGGCCGAACTGTATAGGCAAGATCTACCAAATCAATTTACGAATCGATATGGGCTTTTTGCACGATACCCGATATTCACTTTGAAAAAAAAAGCATACCTCGGTTCCAACAGATTTTTGTCTCTTATACTTTTAAAAAAATTGGTATTGGATGTCCGAGCCAAAGAAGCGGGAGATACAAGTAGGATACTTTATAAACACACATTCTCTTTTAAAATCTTACCGGTATTTTGTACTTGGCTTCCTAAGGAGAAAAATTTATACATTTCGCTTTCTCAGCATTTTTTTTTTCAATATGCTGATTCAAAGTCCTTTAAATAACGATCCGGTGAAGCGGCCAACTTTTATTTTCCAAATTAGGACTCGATATCCAGAAGGAAAATTATTGCTTTGTTTCAAGATTACCAAAGCTCGACTTTAAAGTAAAGTGTTTGAATAAAACATGTCCTATTTATTTTGAACGATTTTTTGATTTGCATAAAAGACAAGCAAACTTTAAAAGACAATTTCATTAAATTTTACAGCAAATTCCTTGACATTATTTAAATGTCAGAGTTGACCTTAGCCCTATTACATTTTTTCTTTCCATGTCTAATTTTAGATTACCCATTTTCTTACATGTCAAATCACCTTCATTATAAGTCCCGACAATAAAGACTTCATTGAAATAGTTTATCGACTTATCTGGCAAGGAAAATACACTTATACTTTTTTTAGAGAAATGCGTTCTTCTACTCTGCGCATAAGCAACATTTCTTATTCGTATTTTTAAAGGACGATGAAATCTTGACCTCACGACAATATTTTTTCGTTGTAGAGAGCCAGAATAGAAATACGTGGGTCACTTTATATGTGGGCCTATATACCATTATGAATTGATATGGACCAATTGCCGTCCTCCCCGGCCCCAACACCACTCCACCCCCCACAGGCACGCCTGGGGCAACGCTCGGAACTTGTTGAATTGGGGCATCCTATTTTATCTGGCAGGGGGCTACTATATAACTATTAGACCGATTGGACCTAGTTAGGCATGGTTCGTTAAACGGCCCACTATACTAAGCCAGATGCTAACACAATTTCAACTGACCTCAGGATGAAACTTTGCTCCTGCCAAGTTGGGCTCCAAAACTAAATCTCGTGCATCGGTCTTATATGGGCGCTATATATGCATTATTGTATCAGTTCGATAATCATTATATAAGCCCCCATATCATGATATATTTCATAATTCATCATTATAGGACCACCTTTTGGCATGGTTGCTTACAAATAATTCACTATTCACTAAACATTCACGTACCAAATTTCCACCGGAAAATCGGTTCGATGAATTTTTGCTCTTCCAAGGGGATCGGGTTTAGCACAGCGGGTCTATATATAATTATGGACCGATTTCGACCAATTTTGGCATCGGTGTTTGAAGGCCATATATTAACACCACGTACCAAATTTTCACGCAACGGTGAATTTTTTGCTCTTCCCACGAGTTCTCAGGGGGGTGAAATCTTGGGGATCGGGTTTATATGGGGGCTATATATAATTCATGGACCGATGTGGACCAATTTTTGCCATGGTTGTTAGAGATCATACGCCTGACACCATGGACCAAAATTTCAGCCGCTATCAGCATGAAATGTGCCCTTCTCTTCAGGAGGCTACGCAAGCCAAATCTGGCCGGATCGGTCTTTATCTAGGGCTATATATACATCTGATGGATCGCATAGCCTGGACCAATTTATTTCCCATCGGATTGTTATGAGACCACTATACATAAACCATGTACAAATATTCAACGAATTCGATCGATTTTGCTTCTCCCTCACAGAGGCTTTCCGCGAGGTCAAATCTGGGATCGACGTTTATGCGGGGCTATACTATAATTTATGAACCGGAACTGTGGACAATTTTTGCATTGGTTGATAGAGCATCATTATGCTGACCACCATGGACCAAATTCAACCGGATCGAATGTATTTGCTCTCTTAGCAGGCCTCACCCATAACCGCCAGCTCGGCAAGCCAAATCGGGGCACTAGGGGCACTCCGGTTTACTATGGGGGCATATAATATAATTTATGGCATCGATGTGGACCAATTTTTTTCATGGTTGTTAGAGACACTATTACTAATACCATGCTACAAATTTCATCCGGCATCGATGAAATTTCGCATTCTCTTGGAGGATCGGAAAGCTCAAATTTGCGGGGCTCCGTTTATATGGGCTTATACCCGTTAAAAGTCTGCGACCGATATGGTACCATTTGCCAATACATCGGACCTCACATCCAATAACAACTACTTGTGCCAAGTTTCAAGTCGATTAGCTTGTTTTAGTTTCCGGAATCGTTAGCCTATACGTACACCTGCGGATCATACAGACCGGCCACTCCCAACCGACGAGACTCCCTCTGCTCAGATGCACTCCAGGAATTTCACCCATAACGACCCCAGCCACATCACCTACTATTAGTATATGGGCGGTCTAAGGTAGCAGCAATATTTCGATGTGTTTACAAACCGGCAAATTGACAGTTTAATACTGCCCATCTGTATGGCTGGCTACATGTGTATAAAAACTACAATCGAACATACAATTTGATTCAACAAATTATTTATACCAGCATGGTAGCGTTCTCATTTCGCGCTAAAAAAAACATTTATTCTTCTCGTCTTGATCTCATATCATTTTAATATTTACAAACGAAAAACTCTTTAAACCAATACTTACCCTACAATAAATAAAGGCATCACCACTCGTTAACGTTAACCTTCAGTAAAGTACTAACATTTTCTATAAACTATAATGATGATTACTATGATTCACTTTGCTCTCACATAATCGACCCACAGCTTCGACAAACATCGCTTCAGCCTTTTATTTGCTAAACCAATTTTGAATCTTTGGCATTCTCACACTAGGTATTCGCGTCTCCCCTCTTTCATCACCCATAATGGATCCTTGCAACACGATATCTTTGCTTTCATTATACACCATACTCTTACTTGACTATACTATGCACTCACAATTGACTTTGCTTTATGCTTCTCATGGTTTCGCGTTTACTTGATGATATGATAGGATAATGCCCAAAGTTATGAATAAATAACCATCAGGCACAGTTTTTGTATTCAAAGGGATTCGAAATAAGACTAAATATCACATAATATAAAATTTCCCATAAATAAATATTTATCCAAAAACTCAACAAAACTAAACAACATGGATACCTCACTTGTCCTGTGCCTCGATAAATGACAATTTTCAATTAAAATTTTTGTGGTGTCGGAGCAGCCATTAATTCAATTCGGCCATCACCATAGTCCATAAGGGATATTATTTGGGAAACATTAAATCTGTATGCTTCATTTTGCTGACCCATTATTATTTCCCCTCTTTTAGTATCTTTTACCTAACGTACGCAAAAATTAATTAAAGTCGCCGAAAACTTTCTCAAAAGATATAATAATTCCTTGAACTTAAATATAATTTAAAGTTGGCTTTAGTGATATTAAGCCCGTAAAGAGTGCTTCCATTACTTTATTTAAGTTCTCTTGACAAGGAACCTTACTTTTTATATACCGATTCTAAATAGCAAGATTACTTCGAATTGCGCGTTGAAAATGGTTTACCAGTAATAACATTAAGATTTTCCATTTTAAAATCAAATTCAACTTATTATATATATATTGCCCACCTGTAGTAAAACACGCATATCACCATACAGCATAATAGTTTCCAAAGAATTTGTTTACTAAACCCCCAAAAAATTTATATATGTTAAAACAACTTCCAAGAACAACTCCTATTTAGACGAAAGCCACGTCGGATCATGAGAAACATGATGAACTGCATCTGGGAAAATAATTATAAATATTTTATTCTACAAACATTACTACGAATATTGAAATTTAAAAACAGCTTTAGTTTATGTAATAAGCCGAAGTGTTGTAGAAAAATATTCGATTGAAAGCATGAATGGATGCAAGATTGATGAAAATAGTTATGTGCAATATTTTTATACCCTCCAACCATAGGATGGGGCTATTAATAAACTTGCATTCCGTTTGTAACACAGCGAAATATTGCTCTAAACGTCATAAAGTTATATATTCTGCGGTAGAGATAACCGGTCTGTATCAAACTTTTTTTCAGGTTTGCCGACTGCCGCAAAGTTGCTAAACATCGTAAAGCGTTCACATACGCGTCGTAAATGTAGAAACAGTAACAAACTGTCCGTAAAACTTCAAAATATTCTCGGTCCTTTCGATTAAGCAGGAATTCCGATTATATCAAAATAAGTTTTAATTGTAAGGCGCAATTTGATATAAAATTCCATTTAACGAATTAATAAAAAAAAAAACCAAGTAATACGGTCGTACAGTTCGGGCCAGTGGCCAAAATCTTATGCTACCCAACCACCACTGGATTGGCGCTAAAACTTCTACGAACAGACTGTCCAATCCACAATCCGCATTACTTGGGTTTGTGGTATCGTAACAACTTCTAACATCGCTTTTCTAAATTGCTGAGTTAGGTCCATACTCGGTATATATTTCAGACAAAAAAGCTATGCTAAGTTAGTCCTAGAACATAAGAATCGATATGGAACCTTTTTGCCCACGATAGCATACGAGAGGCCAAGAATTGAGACAATATGGGGTCGCTTTATATTGAGCGCTACTATACACAATTATGAACTTGATATGCGAACAATTTTTGTGCTTGATTGGGCGGACTCGATTTATCTGAGGGCCATATCATAAACTATAGGACGATATGGACCTAGTTACAGCATGGTTGCTTAACGGCACCATATACTTAGCACAATGTACCAAATTTCAACTCACTCGGAATAAATATATTTTCAGCTCCTCCCACAGAGGCTCCAAAAACCAATTCTCCGGGATCCCTCTTGGTTTTATATGGTGCTTATATATGATTACTGCGCACTGACTCATGGACCACTTTCGCATGCGTTGTTTAATATCAATTATACTGTAATTTTCTATAGAAAAAGATACATATTAACCCCATTGTATATATGCACCAGCTGTTTGTAATTATTCTCTATTTGTAATTTATACTAGCCTTAAGATCTTGGATTGAATCTAACAATTCCTAGAATTCTCTGTAGGTAGTAGGGCGGACCATTTGATTACTACAAAAACGTAAACCATGGTCTAACAAAAAACCTAGCAATACTGAAATAAGAAACAATTCATAGGTCATGCATACTCAATGAGTTATGATGGTTCCATGATGATGGTTATTTGAATTTGATTATGATATCTTGTACTTGAGTGAGCAGATTCAACATTCAACATTGACAACTTTAATGATTCTCTGAATAACCATTATGGTTTGGAAAGACAATCAACAAAAAGGTATTCGATATCACATGCTACGAAGGCAATGGTAAAACAAAATAAATTTAAGCAAATTGGATTTTGATTTTATTTTGTTGAAGAAATTATGGAAATTTGAAAATTTCAAATGAAACTGTAAACAAAAAACTTGAAGAGAAATAAATTGTGTTGTGTTTAGTAATAATGATTGCTGAATATTATTTACTTGTTTTTAAGAACTAAAAAAACTCTTTAAGAGTGTAAATAATTTAGAAAAAAATCTTTAAAAAATGATATCTATACAGTGAAATCTTGCAGAAATTGATACCTACATACATTTTGTCCATAATTTG
>PGFW01070987.1:0-10103 GCA_003123925.1 Haematobia irritans | reverse complement strand
GCCAATCTGCAAGACTTCCAACCAAGTTTCGCGTGCATTGTTATTTGGTACTCGTTATGTGAGTTTAACCGTTGAAGTTCCGAATGTATCATGGAGGAATACACTAACTGTGTATTCATAATTTGATTGATTGTACCAGGTGCAACAATGGTATAAAAACTAAAAATACAAATAAAAAAATAATTAAGTTTTTAAAATATAATAAAATTGGAATATATTAAAATAAGTTTAATTCAGTGCCCGACCCTATTTTAGATCGGAGTCTGTAATGATATATCCTACACCGGTTTTTCCTGTTTATTTTATTGTTTCAATATTTGTATTACATATATAACGAGTAGCCTGATATGGTTGGCCGACAACTGTAATTTTGATCTTATTTCCTAAAACCGCTCGTTGTAAATTGACCGGTATCCCCAGCGACAGGTTAATTTTATTTGTTTAAACAAAGCTTCAAAAAGCATTTTGATTTATGGCATTACGAAATACTCGTGAAGTTATTTCGCAAGGCAAAAAAATACTCCATACTTTTGGAAAACTCATCAATAAAAACATACTTCCAACACACCTTTCGACATCGCGTTGGCTCATATTTCCCTTGAAGCAAAATATTCCCCGTAATTTAAAATAAAAATTTAATAGAAATAAATTTTCTATAGCATAAAATGTTGACAAACATTTTCTTACAGAATAAAAATTCGACAAAATTCTATAGACACTAAAAATTTAGATCAGAATTATTTTATAGAAATAAAATTTTGTAAAAAACTCTCTATAGAACTAAAAATTATGAAACAAATTTCTATAGAAATAAAATTTGACCGAATTTTTCAATAGAAATAAAGTTCGGAAAATTTTCTATAGAAATAAAGTTTCTTTAGAAAATAAAATTTTGAACAAAAATTTTCTATAGAAGTAAACTTTTGACAAAGTTTTCTAGAGAAATAAAATTTTAACAAAATTTTCTATAGAAATAAAATATTTACAACATTTTCTATAGAAACAAAATTTTAACAACATTTTCTATAGAAATAAAATTTTGACAATTTTTCTTAGAAATGAAATTTTGGCAAAAATTGTTTATAGAAATATAACTGTAGAATAACGTTTTTTTTTCTATAAAAAAATAAAATTTGTAAAAAATTTTTTATAAAAATAAAAATTTTAACAAAATTTTCTATGGAAATAAAAATTTTGAAAAAAAAAATTCAATAGAAGTAAAATTTGACAAAAATTTCTATAGAAATAAAATTTGACAAAAAAAATTTTAAAAGAAGTAAAAATTTTGACAAATTGACAAAACTTTTAAAAAAGAAAAAAAAAAATTGGTAAAATTGTCTATATAAATAAAATTTTGACAAAATTATATATAGAAAAAAATTTTACCCAAATTTTCTATAGAAATAAAATGTAAACAAAATTTTCTATAGAAATAAAATTTTAACAAAATTTTCAATAGAAGTAAAATTTTGACAACATTTTCTATAGAAAATAACGTTTTGACAAAATTGTCAAAATTTTGGTAAAATTGTCTATATAAATAAAATTTTGGACAAAATTATCTAGAAATTAGATAGAAAAAAAAAAAAGTTAAAAAATTTTCTATAGAAATTAAAATTTTAACAAAATTTCCAATAAGAAGTAAAATTTTGACAAAAAAATTTCTATGGAAATAAAATTTGAGCAAAAATATTTCTAATAGAAATAAAATTTTTAACAAAATCTGCTATAAAAATAAATTTGAAAATAAATTTCTATAGAAAATAAAATTTTGAAAAATTTTCTATAGGAATAAAATTTAACAAAAATTTTCTAATAGAAAAAAATTTTTAACAAAATTTTCTATAGAAATAAAATTTTAAAAAATTTTCTATAACAATAAAATTTTAAGAAAATTTTCCATACCAATAAAATATTAACAAAATTTTCTATAGAAATAAAATTTTAACAAAAAATGTTCTATAAAAATGAAACTTTGAAAAAATTTCTAAAAATAGAAATATAAATTTTAACAATTTTCTATAGAAAATAAAATTTTTGACAAATTTTCTATAAAATGAAAGTTTGAAAAGTTTTTCTATAGAAATAAAATTTAAACAAAATAGAAGTAAAATTTTGACACAATTTTCTATAGAAATAAAATTTTAACAAAATTTTCTATAGAATTTAAATTTCGAAAAATTTTCTATAGAACTAAAATGTTAACAAAATTTTCTATAGAATTTAAATTTCGAAAAAAATTTCTATAGAAAATAAAAATTTGACAAAATTTTCTACAGAAATAAAATTTGGACAAAATTTTCTATAGAAATAAAATGTTGACAAAAAAATTTCTTTAGAATAAAATTTAAACAAAAATTGTCCTATGAAAGAAAATTTTGACAAAAATTTTAAATCAATAGAAATAAAATTTTTAGCAAAGATTTCTAATAAAAAATAATAAATTTTGAAAAATTTCTATAGAAAATAAAATTTGTTGTTATTTTTATTTTAGCATTAAAACCATACATTTACTAAACTACAAGTTAGCTTAACCAACAGAGGAAAAGAATGTGTTTGTCAAATTTAATTTAGGCAAAGAGCCCTATAGACTGCTAAGATGGTTTGGATGGACGCACGTTTCAGATTACCACATCCTCATCAAAGCACCCCACTTGCAGCATAAACTATCAAACCAAATTAATCAGAATAATTCAGGCAGTTCATTAAAACCCAACATGACCACACTTGAACCTTCCGAAAAAATAATGGGTTGTTATGTAGCCTGCTTATGGCCGAAAATAAATTCCATAAAATTTCCCATCAAAATAAAATTTTAACAAAATTTTCTATAGAAATAAAATTTTAACAAAATTTTCTATAGCAATAAAATTTTAACAAAATTTTCCATAGGCAATAAAATTTCAACAAAAATTTTCTATAGAAATAAAATTTTAACAAAATTTTCTATAAAAATGAAATTCGAAAATTTTCTATAGAAATAAAATTTGACAAACTTTAACAAAATTTTCTTTAAGAAAATTAAATTTCGAAAAAAATGTTTACAAAAAATTTTCTACAGAAATAAAATGTTGACCAAAATTTTCTATAGAATAAAATGGTTGACAAAATTTGCTTTAGAAATAAAATGTGACAAAATGATCTTAAAACAAAAATTTTTACAAAATCTGCTATAAAAATTAAATTTTGAACGAAAAATTTTCAATGGGGAATTTATTTTTTACACAATTATCTAATTAGAAACTACGAAATTGTGACAAAATTTTCTTGTAGAAATAAATTTTTAGCACAATTTTCTATAAAAAATAAAATTTGAAAAGATTATAATATAAAATTACAATAATTGACAAAATTTCTATAGAATAAAATTTTGACAAAAAATCTTCGACAGAAAATAAAATAGAATAAAAGGTTTTGTTTCTATAGGTATGTTGAATAAAATTTTTATATAGAAATAAAGATTTTCCAATTTTTACTTTAGAATAAAATTTTGAACAACATTTTTGTATGGAAATTAAATTTTGACAAAATTTTCAATGGAAATTATATTTTGACAAAATTTTCTATAAAAATGAAATATTCCAAAAACTTTGTATAAACATAAAACATTTATTTCAAAGAAAAACAAAATTTTTTTCATATTATCCGCAAAAATTAGATTTTAGGTATAATTTTGTTCCACTTTTCACTCATATATTTAACGCCAGAGACCTAAAGTTTTTACTCCCGAGTTAGATAATTTTGTAGAAGTGTAATAACGTTTTCTTCAAATCGGTTCAGATTTAAAATACAACACGCTTCACAAAATCGGCTTCTGTAAGCATATAGTCCAAAACATATTTTGCTTCAAGCATAATACATTTTTGGCTATGCCCAATACATTTAATATGTTTGATCTACTTCCAATATATAATATGTTTGAAAAGCATATTGGTTCTAAATAAAAAGAAAACAATATATGTTTGGGTAGTCAATTTCCAAACATTTTGTATTTTTGCAATCCAAAATTCCAAATAATGTTGTCTTCCAAAAAACAATATGTTTAATTATGTGAACATATAATATGTTCGGAAGCATTTTCTCCCAAAAAATAATTAATATGCTTAAAAAAAATTCTTCAAACAATATTTGCTCAAAAATTTTATTTAATTTAATTTATATATTTTACAATTCATAAATGAAATTATGGAAATAAACGGTAAAATATAAGGTTCTAAAGCATCATAGTTTTCGACGCTGAAGCTCAAAATTTTGTTTCTGCCCAATTGTATATTCCCCCTACATCTTTCTCACTTCCACCGAAAAGAATTTTTACGTTCCTTTAGCAACCTTTTTCTGTAATACAAACATGTTAGAAGAAATTATTCAATGTATGATTTTATACCCACCACGCATAGGAATGGGGGTAATATTAACTTTGTCAATTCCGTTTTGTAACACATCGAAATATTTGCTCCTAAAGACCCACAAAGTATATAATTCTGGTCCGTGTGACAATTCTGAGTCGATCTGAGCATGTCCGTCCGTTCCGTCCGTCCGTCCGTCTGTTTGAAATCAACGCTAACTCCCGAACGAAACAAGCTATCGACTTGAAACTTGGCACAAAGTAATTGTTTATTGAATGTTAGGTCGGATGGTATTGCAAATGGGCCAATATCGCCCACTTTTACGTTATAGCCCCCCATATAAACGGACCCCAAAAATATTGCTTGCGAGGCCTTTAAAGAGAAGCAAATTTCATCCGAATCCGGCTGAAATTTGGTACAATGGTGTTTTAGTATATGGTCTCTAACAACCCATGCAAAAATTGGTCCAATCCGTCCAATATTAATATATAGGGGCCCCATATAACCGATCCCCCGATTTGGCTTGCGAGCCCGGCTAAAGAGAAGCAAATTTCGCCGATAACGGCTGAAAATTTGGTACCATGAATGTCAGTATATGTCTCTAACAACCATGCCAAAACTTGGTCCAGCATGGTCCATAATTATATATAGCCACCATATAGGAACCGATCCCCCGATTTGGCTTGTGAGGCCTGCTAAAGAAGAGGCAAATTTTCATCCGAATCTGGCTGAAATTTGGTACATGGTGTTAGTATATGGTCTTAACCAAATGCGAAAAAATTGGTCCACATCGATCCATAATTATATATAGCCCCCATATAGACCGATCCCCCGATTTGGCTTGCGAGGCCTCTAAGAGAAGCAAATTTCATCCGATCCGGCTGAAATTTGGTACATGGTGTTAATATATGGTCTCTAACAACCATGCAAAAATTGGTCCACATCGGTTCATAATTATATATAGCCCCCATATAAACCGATCACCCAGATTGACCTCCGGAACCTCTTGGAAAGACAAAAAATTCATCTGATTCAGTTGAAATTTGGTACGTGGTGTTAATATAATGGCGCTCAAACTCCATGGGCAAAAATTGGTCGATATCGGTCCAATAATTAATATAGTAGCCCCATATAAACCGTCCCCGATTTGACCTCCCAGAGAAGAAGCAAAATTCTTCCCAATCGGTTGCAATTTGGTACGTTTGATGTTAGTAAATATGGTATCCAAAGCAACCCATGCAGGAATTGGTTTCCTTATCAGTTCCATAAATTATATAATAGCTCCCATATATAACCGATCCGCCATATTTGACCTCCGTGCCTTTTGGAGAAGCAAAATTCATTCCGATCTGCTTTGAAATTTGGTACGTTGTGTAAGTATATGATATTCCAACAACATGCCCAAAAGTGGTTCCAATATCAGTCGCATAATCGGTACATAGCCCCATACCCGAAGATTTTGGGTTTGGAACCTCTTGGAGGAGCAAATTTCATCCGAGTGAGTTGAAAATTTGGAGATTGTGCTAGGAATTATGGTCGTTAACAACCCAATGCCTAAATCTAGGTCCATATCGTCTATAGTTATACATGCCCTCAGATAAATCGATCACCCAAATCACACAAAATTGGTCCATATCAGTTCATAACTGTTATATAGGCCGCCTATATAAGCGATCCCCATATTTCATCTGGCTCTCTTACGTACAAAAGTCCATATCGATTCGTAATTATTGTAGACTTAACTAATACATAATTTTTTTTTGTCTAATATATACCATGTATGGACTAAATCACAATTTAGGAAAACGATGTAAAGAAGTTTTTAAATATACAATAAAACAACCCAAAGTAATTCGATTGTGGAATGATAGTCTTTCAGTAGAAGTTTTCTACGTAAATCCATGTGAGTGGGTACATAAGATTCGCCTGGCCGAACTTGCGCCGTATATACTTGTTTTTATTGTAATTTTTACATTTTTTTGCCGGACGGGTGATTCGAAAAACAGCGCGACCACACAGTTTGTAAGGATCAGAAGTAGCTGATCAAATTGCTCAAAGGAAAAATAAAAATTGTTAATTTGTAATAAACAAGCAACAACGCACCAACTTAAATTCAAATATCGCTCCTGTTAAATAGCGCTCCAGCTACTTAAAACATATATGTTTATAGGCTATTTCTATATTAAGTATATGTTTGCATCCAACCATATTATATTTAGCAAACATTTTATGTCCAAACATAATATGTTCTAACATATTAACATATAATTCCAACATATTAATTTAGTTTATGAACATTAATAGGCTTGCACTCAAATATTGCGTTTTAAAAAATTTGTGTTCCAAACTATATAATGTTTATAGCCAAACATATGAAAAACAGCCTTTTTCAAGTCCGTTGCACGTATAAGAATATATTCTTCATATAAAAATTCCCACAAAATTTGAAAGATTTAATAATTGTCAAAATTTAATTTATTTTACGTTTTGATGGTCGTCTTAACGTGTATTATAACAATATCACATATATATTGCTGACTGGTAATCTCATGTTTTGAAATTTTATAACCAAATAATTTTCATGAAGATAAAATAAAGTTCAATATTCTCTAAATAAGGCTACACATGTATCCTTGTGAGCAAGGAAGGAATTTATAACACTGAACATACTTTATTTTGATCTCTAAATTTTATTTGTCTATTATGTATTTTTTTTTTCAAATAATTTTAATCTTCGTTGGATGTGGCATTAATTAATTCACAGTAACTAATGCGACATATGCTAAAATTTAATTTCTCATTCAAAACTTTTTCTTTTTTTGTCAAAATCTGCATTCAAGAGAATGATTTCCAATCTCTAGAATTAAGTTCGCAATGAATTCAGTTTGATAAGAAAATACCAGTAAACGGTACCACTGTTGACTAAAGGTAAAATATTTATACTCGAATTGAGAACCTGTTTTAGATTGTATATATTAAGAAATGAAAAATATATGTGATTTTTAAATTAAATTAGAACATAAGATAGCCTAATTTCTTTTTGGAATGAAAGAACAACGCTGATAAACTTATGACGAAGGTCATGACGGAACTTCATCAATAAACCCACCAAAAAAGATTTTTTAATGATTGTATTTAAATTTTTGTAAAATTTTTGTTTTATTAATAAATAGAAGAAGAAAAAATAGATTGTAGAGAAGAAATGAGAAATGAAAGAATTTCTGAATATATTAACGAATTCAGTAATAGTCCGGTTTTCACCCACTATAATTCGCATTAATTTCGCTGTCAATTTTTGCGTCCGTCCGTCCGGTTAAAATATCTGTAATCGTTATGCAAGTTGCAATTTATCCAGATCCTCAACAAGAATTTGATATAGATTTATTACCCTCCACCATAGGAAGGGGGTATACCTAACTTTGTTTGTCCCGGTTAATAATAAATCGAAATATGGTCTTTTAATGGAGAGTTGGTGAAAGTCGTAAGACGATCTAGCGATCCGTCCGTCCCGTCTGTTGAAATCACGCTAACTTCTGAGCGCAAAAACAAAGCTATCGACTTGAACGGCTTTCTACAAGCTAGTTGTTTATTTATGTAAGTCGGATGGTAATTTGATCAACAGATTTGATTTCCCGACACCTAGGTTTGGAAAGATAAATTTGGTAACGTGATATTAGTTCATATAGTTTCAGTTTTCTAGCAACCAATGCAAAATAATTGGGTCAATATCGGTCTCTAATTATATATAGCCCCCATAATAAACCTAATACCCAGAATTTGACTTCCGGAATCTCTTGCAGAGGTAAATTTCATCCAATCCAATTGTAATTTCATAGGTGCACTGAAAAAAATATTGACCTAATATGAAAGATTAACTTTATGAAACGCAATTTATAGAACTATAAGGAAAAAATTCTTTAAAATAATGAAATTCTTAATTAAAAGAAAGTATATAATCTAGCTTAAAGTATATAATCTTAATTAAATTTTTCATTAAAATTTACACCAAAGTGGTACATTTCGATATTCCGAAAATCGAAAGTGGAGATTACAAATTGGTAACAAAGGGTCTAAAAGGTTTGACATTTGAAAATTCTACCGATTTAGTGTTTAAAGATGAGAAACCCAAGATATATATCCAAACCGACAAGGCCATATATAAACCTGGAGATTTAGTGCAATATCGCATATTGGCATTGGATGAAAATGCCAGACCAGCCAAACTGAAAGAGCCCATCAATTTGGGTATACGTGATGGTGCCGGAAATCATATTAAACAAATGAAGGATATCAAATTCACAAAAGGTGTATTCACAGACAAATTCCAACTATCCGAGCAACCTATCCTAGGCCACTGGACCCTGGATGTTACCGAAGGTATGGAAAATAAACAAAAAACCGAAAAGAAATTCGAAGTAGCCAAATATGTTTTGCCAAAATTCAGTGTAGAATTGGAGGCACCCAAAGATGTGGCTATATACGATGGTGTCATCAAATTGACCGTACGCTCCAAGTATACCTATGGCAAACCTATTAAGGGTAAAGCTACGGTATTAGTAGATCGTTCTCCTCGCACTGAAGCTGCCATGAAAACCATCGATATTGACGGCAAGGGCCATCTCGAATTTGATTTAGTCAAAGATCTTAAATTCGATAGAAAAAGAATTCGATGCCATGAACAAGGATTCATATCGATACTATTCCTATTTGGCCCCACTGCAAGTTACAGCCTTGGTGACGGAAGGTTTTACAGGAAATGTGCAAAATAAAACAGTCTCCATTAACTTGGAGCAGGCCCGTTATCGTATCTCGGTCCCCGAATCCATATACGAATATACCCCTAATAAATCATTTGAAATCAAAGCCATCATCCAGAAATTGGATGGTAGTCCAGTTACCGATGCTAAGAGCAAGGCCAAGCTTACAATTAAGAAACAAACATACTATTGGGGAAGCTCTCAGGATAAATCGAACTCGGATACAGTTTTAGTCTATGAAAGTGAGGTCACTGGTGATGGATTGGCAACATTTATGGTAACAATACCCGACGAAGGATATTATGGTGATGTCTCTATAGAATTTGAAGAGAAAACACACTATATGCCTGGTCTGAGGTCGAAGGATGAAAAAGCAGTGAAAGAGGAAAACAAAAACGAAGAAGTCGGTCCTATCAAATTGGTGCAAAAAACTGAAAAGTAAGTAAATAGAATAAGAAAACTGAGCATCTTTCATTTTGCGATATAAGTACATTATACAGGAAGTCATTGAAAGATTGTTTGATACTTTTTAAGTCGTATACTCCTTGAGGCGATCTAACGCATCCGTCCGTCTGTTGAAATCATGCCAACCTCCGAGCGAAACAAGCAATCGGCTTAAAACTTGAGTCATACAGTTGCACTGAAAAAAAAAATAATGTCCTGAGGCCAAATATATTATGCGAATTTAACATGTCTAAGAAGACGCATTCCTCTGATATAAAGTTTTTTATTTGTCCAAAAATTTTTCAAATTTTCAATGAAGTCCCTTTGTCCTTGTAGTTAAGTGATTCGACTCTAAAATTGGCATCTTTACATGAAAGAAAATTTTGTTCGACTAAGGTCAACGTGGCTTTAGATATTCTGAAAACTTCTTCAAAATTAATTAAACCGTTCCTTAATTTGTTGAAATTTTGTATCTTAACTACAAAGCAAAAAAGCGTTCAAAAATAGGACGTTTTTATGCCTGAGTCGATCTAAATATGTCCGTCCGTCCGTCCGT
>PGFW01070945.1:0-22443 GCA_003123925.1 Haematobia irritans | reverse complement strand
GCGAATTTTGTGAAAGTTTATTTCTTATAGAGAGTTTATTGTTCAAAACTTTAATTCTATTAGAAAAATTTTGTCAAATTCTTATTTCTATAGAAAATTTATGTCAAAATTTTATATCTATTAGAAACCCCTTTTTTTTGTAAAAAAAATGTTATCTATGATATATAGCAAAATTTTATGCTAATAAACAATTTGTAAAATTCTTCTATAGAAAATTTAGTCAAAATTTTTATTCTATAGAATAATATTGTCAAAAATTGCTATTTTAACTAGAAAAATCTTTGTCAAAATTTTATTTCTATAGAAAATTCTTAGCCAACATTTTATTTTTTTTAGAAATTTTTTTTTCAAAGCTGTTGTTTTCTATAGAAAATTTTGACAAAATTTTATTTTATTAGAACATTTTATTTAAAATTTATTTTCTATAGAAAATTTTTGCACAATCTTTCATTGCTATGGAAAAATATTGCAAAAATGTTATTTCTATTGAAATTTTTTTCAAAACTTATTTCATATTAAAAAACGTTTTTTCGGAAGGTTCAGGTTTGGTTCATTGCTTAGGTTTAATGAACTGCTGAATTCTATTCCGATAATTTGGTTTTTGGATAGTTTTGCCTGGCAAGTAGAGGATGCTGCATTAGGAATGACTGGTAATTCCGAAACGTGCGTCCACTCCAACCATCTTTGCAGTCTATAGGAGCTTTGCCCAAATAAATTTTGACAAAACATTCTTTTTCTCTGTTGGTATAAGCTACACTTGTATTTAGTCAATGTATGGCTTTTTAAAAATTTTATCTTTTATAGAAATTTTATAAAAATTTTATTTCTATAGAAATTTTTTTCCAAAATCTTATTTCTATAAAAATTTTGTATTTTCTATAGAAAATTTTGTTAAATTGTATTTCCATATGAAAATTTTGTCTAAATTTTTAATTGCTATTGGAAAATTTTTTGTGGAAAATTTATCTCTATCAGAAAAATTTTGTAAAATTCTTATTTCTACAGAAATTTTTTTCAATAATCTTATTTCTATAAAAAATTTTGTCAAAATATTATTTCTTTATAAATGGCTTTTGTCAAATATGTAATCCTTTTATCAAAATTTTATTTCTATAAAAAATTTCCAAAATTTTATTTTCTGTAGAAAATATTCTCAAAATTTATTTCTATAGAAAATTTTGCCTAAAAATTTTATTTTCTATTGAAATTTTGTTTAAATTTTATTTTCTATTATACTACGTAGCTATAGAAATCTGAACCGATTCTTCCAAAATCAATAGAGTTCTATTCTGAACCAAAATGCCATACTTGTGCTATAATGTGAAGTCCGCCTAGCAGTAACCTGCGACCTGGTATTATTAATACAAAAATGTGTTATAGGACTGACGACGGATCGGACATGGCTTATATAGACTCAAGGACCGGCCCTGAGTATTATTACCAAAAGACGCCATGTGTCTATTTCGTCTCCTTGTGGGCGTTGCAAACATATGCTCTAACTTATAATACCCTGTTGCACAGTGTGGTGCATGGTATAAAAATGTCGACAAACGTGTATTTTGTTGATCGGTGATGAAATTAATTTAGCAGAATAAATAAATTTTTATTTTACAAAAAAATTAAGCTTATCTTTCCCCATTCGTTCTTACTTCTGTGCCTTTATTTTTAAAAAAAATTGCTAAGCTCTGTTCTAACATGAACAACCCATTATTTAATCTCAATGCCACTCCACTGTACATTCCCCACATCATTAACAATAAGGATTCCATTTAACATGCTTTGTACAAAGTATTTTGAGGGATTTTGTGTAGGTGATGGGTAAAGGCCAAATTGCCAAAAGGATGACGACAAACACTTTGCTTCATTGTAACAAGTCAATATAAGTTATTTTAGAAAAAAAGGCAGGAATTGTTTGCTCTGCCCTAATGCGTCGCCTCTTGCTCTGTTTGTAAATGTTCCGAGCTCATCCCTTTCATATTTTATGGTCCTGTTATCGTGTAGACATGCAATAAGAGACAATGTTAATATTTTGCGGACTTTGGGCTTAAGTTGATAAAGTATATTATTTTATTACAAAGCCAGATTAAAAGTATTATAATTGAACTCGATATTAGCAAAAACATAACACACACACACATACAAGGATTATTCCTTTTCTCATTTATCCATGTGAAGTGAGTGTGATCTGCTTATGAGCCATATAAAAGTAAAGGTTTCATTTGCCTTAACCTAAATGCTGCGATGAAATGTATGGTAAACGTAAATTTGAGGACTGGGAGAGAAAAACTTTTTTTGCCACATTTATGGATTTTTGGGCGGAAAGATTTTTTTTGGGTCAATATAAATAATTGCAGGTACCCAATGTTAAAATTTGCACTCAATTTACAAATTTAGACTGATGAGTAATGCAACTTTTATTTTTAAATGTGTCCCCAGGATGTCCTTATATTAAATATGATTCAACTAAGGAAAATTTCTAAAATTTCAAAGGCTTTTTATGTGCTACGAAACAAATTGGTGAATTCTCCTTTATTAGATTTTTAACCAGAAGAATAACGTGGTAAATTCTGGGAGTTTTTGGCCGACAAATTAATTATTTAGAAAATGAAATTTTGACATAAATTTCTTACAGCATATAATTTTGAAAAAAAATAACAATTTATTTTGCCATAGATAAGGATTTTGTTCTATTTGCTCAAAAATAGAGAATTTTCGGCCAAATTCCTTATAGAAATGACATTTTTTTTGAGAAATTTTTCATTCAGAAATGAGATATTGACAAAATTTTTCCATATAGAGGATCGATTGTTTTTTTTTTTTTTTTACACAAATTTGGAATAGAAAAGAAATTTTGATAAAGTCTTCTCCCTCTCGAAACTTTCACTAAAAGTAAGCTTTACAAAATTTCCTTTAGAAATAAAACTGTGTCAAAATATTCCTATAGAAGTAAATTTTCGACACATCATTCCAAATTATCAGGAAGGCTTTGACAAAATTTCCTATAGAAGTAAAAATATGATAAAACTTTTTAAACAATTAAGAAAAAATTTCTTATAGCAAAGAATTTTGACAAACATGCAATAGCAAAGAAATCATTTGCAATTACCTATAACAAAGACATTTTTAAATTTTTGAATAAATTTTTTATAGAAATAAAAATTTTTGACAAAATTTTCTATAGAAATTAAATTTTCACAATATTTTCCTATAGAAATTAAATTTGAGAAAGATTTCCTGTAGCAAATGAAATTTTGAGAAAATTTCCTACAGAAATGAAATTTTTGAGAAAATTTCCTATTAAAAATTGAATTTGAGAAACTTCCTACACGCAAAGAAAAACAGTTTGAAAATAGTGGGGCATACTGAAAATGTTTTTTTTGTTAGAAGTTTTTTGAATTACTATGAAATTTTTAACTTTATCACCAAAAAAATCGTTTGTTACAAATTTTTATTATTACCTCACATAGGATGGGGTTGTCATTCCGTTTGTAACACATCGAAACTATTGCTCTAAGACCCCATAAAGTAATTATATTTCTGGGTCGTGCACAGAAAAAAATTTCCACGCAAATTTTTCCATGGGAAATTTTGGGTGATATATTTTACAACCAGTTTTTCTCATTTTTAGTTCCCGTCATTAAAGTAAGCAAAAAATAATTGTATTAAGAAAAAATATCTCAAAATTGAATTCGCTATAATAAGAAATCGTTCACTTTTTTCTGCGGGTTTATTTGACTTTCGTTAGAGGCAAGGAAGAGCTAAATGCAGCTGAGCTGGAATTACAACTATACAAACCCAAAGGAAAAATATAAGAAAAGCAAAAATACCTATGCCGCTGTTTGCACAAATTGATTACGAACCAGAAGCGTTACCACTGATATCGATATTGCGTGAACGTTGACACAGTTGGTAGAAATTCTACCACAAATTGTAGATTTTTTTACTGCTTGAAAGATTGGTGGAACTTGTTGATTGTATTTGTAGATTTTTGAAAATATTCCTTCTCCAACTAAAGAGGTACTTCAACAATCTTTCTATAGACAAAATATTCTATGAGAAATACAACAATTTTAACAAAAATTTTCTATAGACAATATATTTGCCCGAAAAAGTTCCTATTAAAAAGTAAAATTTTGAAAATTTTCTATAGGAAATACATCTTGACAAATTTTGTATAGAAATAAAATTTTACCAAATTTTCTATATAAAATAATAATTCGACAAATTTTTCTATTAGAATAAAAATGTTGGCAAAATTTTCTATATGAAATAAATTTTGACAACATTTTCTATAGAAATAAAATTTTAACTAAAAATTTTCTATAAAAAATAGAAACATTTTTTGACAAAAATTTTCTATAGAAATAAAATTTTGACAAAACTTTCTATAGAAATAAAATTTTGACAAACTTTTTCTATAGCCAATAAAATTTTGACAAATAAAAATACAAATAAATTTTATTTTGACAACATTTTATATACAAATAGGATTGATAAGCAAAATTTTTCTTACAGAAAATAAAATTTTGACAACATTTTTATTAAAAATTAAAATTCTAAACAAAATTTTCTATAAAAATGAAATTGTACAAAATTTTCTTATAGTAATAAAATTTTGACAAAATTTTTTGTAGAAAAATAAAATTTTTACAGCATTCTATAGAAATAAAATTTTTACAAAATTTTCTATAACAACAACATTTTTTTGACAAAATTTTCTATAGAAAAAATATTTGACAAATTTTTTCGGATAGAAAAAAGCGTTGACAAATTTTTCTATTAGAAACTAAAATTTTTGACAAAATTGCTCGTATAGTAATAAAAATTGTTGACAAAAATTTTCTATAAGAATAAAAATCTTGGCCAACATTTTTCTAATAGAAATAAAAATTTTGACAAAATTTTCTATAGAAATAAATTATTTAACAAAAATTTTTCTATAGAAAAAAAATTTTGACAAATTTTCTATAGAAAAAATTTGACAAAAATTTTCTATAAGAAATAAAAATTTTGACAAAATTTTTCTATAAAAAAAATTTGCAAAAAGTTCCTTATAGAATAATATTTTGCCAAAAAGTTCCTAAAAAAGAAATTTTTGACAAACTTTCCTATAGAAATAACACTTTTGACAAATAAAATACAAATAAAATTTTGACAAAATTTTATATACAAATAAAATTTTGACAACATTTTTCTATAGAAATAAAAATTTTGACAAAATTATTTATAAAGATTAAATTTCTAAAAAAATTTTCTATTAAAAAATTAAATTGTGACAAAATTTATCACTATAGGTAATAAAATTTGGAACAAAATTTTCTATTGATATAAAAATTTGACATTTTCTCTAGAAATAAAATTTTGAAGAAATATTTCTAATAAAATACATTTTTTGACAAACATTTTCTATAGAAATAAAATTTTTGAACAAAATATTTCTATAGAAATAAAATTTTGACAATATTTTTTATAGAAGCAAAATTTTGCAACATTTCTGCTATAGAAATAAAATGTGACAAAAATTTCTATAAAAATAAAAATTTTGAACAACACTTGCCTATAAAAATTTTAAAATTTTCTATAGAAATTTTATTTCTGTAAAAATTTTCTACAGAAAGTAAAATTTTGACAAAATTTTACTATGGCAAATAAAATTTTGACAAAAATTTTTCTATAGAAATAAAATTTTGACAAATTATTTCTATAGAAATAAAATTTGCGACAAAATTTTTATAGAAATAAAATTTTGACAAAATTTTTATATAGAAATAAAATTTTGACAAAATTTTATAATAGAAATATAAAATTTGGCAAAATTTTCTATTAGAAATAAAAATTTTGACAAATTTTTTTTAGAAGCAAAAGTTTTGACAATTTTCTATAAAATAAAATTTTTATTATTAATTTTGTTCGCCTTGAGCGGTTTCAATAGAAACAATCGATTATTTGATTTGTTTTAATATTTATTTCGCAATATTTCGGTTAAGCTACAACACTAACTATCTTCTGGGATTTTGTATGTGAGTTCGTGCTGATGCTTTTCGTTCTGCAAAGTCACCGCTACAAAATTTTGACAAAATTTTCTATAGAAAAAAAATTTTGAACAAAATTTCCTATAGAAATAGGAATTTTGTGACAAAATTTTTCTTCAATGGAAATTTAAATGTGAGACCAAAAATTCGCATAGAACTAACATTTTTTACAACTTTTTCTATGGAAATACAATTTTGACAAAATTTTCTATTAGAAATTAAAATTTTGACAAAATTTTATATCGCAAATAAAATTTTGACAAAATTTTTTCTTATAGAAAATAAAATTTTTGACAAATTTTCTATAGAAATAAAAATATTGACAAATTTTTCATTAAAATTAGAATTTTTGACAGGAAAATTTTCTATAGTAAATAAAATTTTTGACAAAAATTTCTATGGAAATAAAATCTGGGACCAAAGTTCTATACGAAGCTAACATTTTTAGCAATTTTTTCTATGTGAAATACAATTTTGACAAAATTTTCTGTAGAAAATAAAATTTTGACAAAATTTTCTATAGAAATAAAATAATTTTGACAAAATTTTCTTATAGAAATAAATTTTTGACAAAATTTTCGTATAGCAAATAAAAATTTTTGGACAAAAAAAAAAAAATTTTTTTTTCTATATAAATAAAGTTTTGACAAAATTTTCTATTAGAAATAATATTTTGAGCAAAATTTTTCTATTAGAAATAAAATTTTGACAAACATTTTTTTATAGCAAGCAAAATTTTGACAGTTATTTTTCTTAACAGAAACTAAAATTTTGATCAAAAATTTCTATAGAAAAATAAATTTTTGACAACACTTCTATAGAATTTTACAATTTTCTATAAGAAATTTTATTTCTGTAAAAATTTCTACAGAAATAAATTTTTTAATACAATTTTCTATAGAAATTACAATTTTAACAAAATTGTCCATAGAAATTAAATAGATTAAAAAATAAGAATTTTAACAACAATTTTAAAATTAGAAATAAAATTTTCATTTTTCTATTGGAAATATAAATTTTGACAAAAATTTTCTTATAGAAATAATATTTTTGACAAATTTTTGAAAAAAAATCTATAGAAATAATAAATGTGACAATATTTTATTAAAAGAAATTAAATTTTAACAAAATTTTCTATAAAATAAATTTGTTGGACAAGATTTTCTATAGTAATAAAATTTGCGACAAAATTTTCTATAGAAATAAAATTTTGGCCAACGGCCTCTTTTGGTCTTTAACCAAAAGTAAGACACTTTTTCCTTTATTTCACACAAGTAATGATATTGACATATGAATGTAATTCCTAACCCTTGATAAAAGACCATTTTTAAATATGATACAATCTGTTGTTTGCCAAAAACGAAAATTTCACCTGATAGAATCATATTGGCATATCATGCTTTTAGCGCCCCCCTTAAATTCATTTGTAATGCCAAACAAATAGTTTATGCATCAAATTTAAAAAAAACATAGTGTAACTTTTACACGGTCTGTCTGAGGTCTTTTTTTCGTTAAATAACATTAAAATATCTCATGTAGATGACAGCTTGTTCCCTACCGAAAAAATTATATGTAAAATAGCGAAAGAATATATTCATTTACGTATTTTTGTTTATGCCTTTTGCCCTATATGTTAGTGGCTCATTGGCCGGAAGATAATTGAAATTTTAATAAAATACGCCACATGCCAAAAATTTGTTCCCTTTGGTCTGACAGACGGAAATTTTTAATTTGGCACAATTTTGATAGATCAACAATGAAAAATGGCCTTAAGTATGATGAAATGAAACCACGCATTATACAAACGCGATTGATGCGTGCATCAAATGAACCTAAGTCATATTTTTAATACAAAAATTTTGAAATTGGAATTTATTTAATAATTCTGAAAAATTCTTACAAATTGCTAATTTTCTTGTAATATTTAAAATATAATATTACAAAAATTAAAGTTCTTCTTAATTAAGTCCTACTAAATTTGATTATATTTATACATTTTTTTTTATTGGATTTTCAGGACCAGATAATTATTTCCATAATAAACTTTGAATATTTTGTCTTTTCGAAAAAAAAAAAAAAATTAAAACCATCGCATCTCTATGCTTTTACCACATAACATATATCGTATTGATAAGCTTTATTGTACCCATAAACCCAGTGAAATGAAACAAAATATGCAAAAGCAACCATTGCCTCGCTTAAAATACAACAAAAAAATACATACATTCACTCACCACCTCCTTGAAATACCTGGCTGTCAAATCAAGAAATAATCTTCATGGTAGTTGCTGACAATGTTGAACGTTTTCACTGAAGCTTTTTTTTGACCAATTTGAATTTGTATCCAGTATCATGCCTTTTAAAACAAAATGCGTGGACCAATGTCAAAGGGGAGATTGTTATCAAATATTTTTTTTTTATCAATAAATATTTTTAGATATATTTCGAATATGCTTAATTTTTAAGGGAGTCCTATTTTAAAGGAATCTAAGGGAAGTCATCCAGTTTGATATACATTTTTTAAAATGGAGTCTTTAGAAGCGACTATAGATATTTTGTAGAATTAGATGTACGAAGTAGGTAGATAAGAGTGAATTAAAAATTTAGCTACCAAGACAGAAAAAAAATATCACCAAAAATATTTCTTATGGAAAAGTTACTTGAATTTGAATTTCCAAAAAAATTAAGTGATGATTATTAATTTTAATCAAAATAAAAAATAAATCAACTAATAATTTAATTGAAAATGTTTATAATTTTCAAATTAAAACATGAAACCTTCCACCAATTAATATTTTTAAATTAAATAAAAAGAATAATATTATCCACCTTAGAGCAAAAATATTGTTTTTTTTTTGGGGAAAAAATAGTTTGAATATTTCGAAAGTGTTTTTAAGTAAAAATATTTTTTTTGTTTAATTACAATATTAATTGATAAAGGTTCATATTTAAGTTAAAAATATAAAATTTTCACTTAAAATTTCTTACTCTGATTTTATTTTGTATTTTACTTAAAAAATTTTAATTATTATCAATATTAAATATAATTAATTTTTAAATTGAAATACAAAAAAGTCACCGCAGCAAAAAAATTTGGAAGTTGTTCTACACAAACATTTCTTTTAAACCCATCCAGAATCCCCATTCTGAGTTTTTTCAACTTCGCATTGCAGTCGCTTTTGGACAAGTCCAGCAAATAATTTCTTCTTAAAGCGCATCTTGGGTTTTATCCCCCAAGTGATTTTTTTCTACTTCCCGATGCAGTGTCCTTTTGGACAAAGTATTAGAAAAGAACGCAATTCAGGCCTATTTTAAGTTGCAAATTTGGACAATTAAATTTTAACCAAAAAAAAAATAAGAAAACTAATAAAAAAATTAAAAAAAAATCGAAATTAATAAAAAATAATTAAAAGTAAAAAAAAAATAAATTAAATTCATCCCGATAGGATTTAACCTGTGCCGTTTTGACTTTTTTCGCTTCCATGTGAAGTTTCTTTTGAAAGAAGTTTTTTAGTTATTTAGGTTTTTTTTTGTTGATTTTAACAATGGTGTTTGTATATGTCCTCTGACAAACCATGCAAAATTGGTCCACATCGGTCCTATCTATTATATGCGCTATATATAGATAGACCGATGTGGACCAATTTTTGCATGGTTTGTCAGAGCGACCATATACAAACACCATTGTAAAATCAACAAAAAAAAACTAATAACTAAAAAACTTCTTCAAAAGAGAACTTTCCATGGAAGCGAAAAAAGTCAAAACGGCAGCAGGTCAAATCCTATCGGGATGAATTTAATTTATTTTTTTTTTACTTTTATTATTTTTTTATTAATTTCGATTTTTTTTAATTTTTTTAATTAGTTTTTTATTTTTTTTTGGTAAAATTTAATTGTCCAAATTTGCATTAAAATAGCCTGATTGCGTTCTTTTCTAATACTTTTGCTCCAAAAGGACTGCATCGGGAAGTAGAAAAAAATCACTTGGGGTATAAACCCAAGATGCGCTTTTAGAAGAAATTATTTGTGGACTTGTCCAAAGGACTGCAATGCGAAGTTGAAAAAACTCAGCATGGGCGATTCTGGATGGGTTTAAAAAAGAAATGTTTGTGTAGGAACATACTTTCCAAATTTTTTTGCTGCGGTGACTTTTTTGTATTTCAATTAAAAATTAATTATATTTAATATTGATATAATTAAAAAAAAATTTTTAAGTAAAATAGCAAAATAAAATCAAGTAAGAAATTTTAAGTGAAAATTTTATATTTTTAACTTAAAATATGAACCTTTATCATTAATATTGTAATTAAACAAAAAAAAATATTTTTACTAAAAACACACTTTCGAATATTCAAACTATTTTTCCCCAAAAAAAAAACAATGATTTTTGTCATAGGTGGATAATATATTCTTTTTATTTAATTAAAAATATTAATTGGTGGAAGGTTTCATGTTTTAATTGAAAATATAAACATTTTCATTAAATTCATTAGTTTGATTTATTTTTTATTTTGATTAAAATTAATAATATCACTTAATTTTTTGAAATTCAAATTCAAGTAACTTTTCATAAGAAATATTTTTGGTGATATTTTTTTTCTGTCTTGGTAGTAAATTTTTAATTCACTCTTATCTACCTACTTCGTACATCTAATTCTACAAAATATCTATAGTCGCTCTAAAGACTACCATTTTAAAATGTATATCAAACTGGATGACTTCCCTTAGATTCCTTTTAATAGGACTCCCTTAAAAATAGATATTCGAATATATCTAAAAATATTTATTTATAAAAAAAATATTTGATAACAATCTCCCTTTGACATTGGTCCACGCATTTTGTTTTAAAAAGGCATGATACTGATACAAATTAAAATGGTCAAAAAAAAGCTTCAGTGAAACGTTCAACATTGTCAGCAGACTACCATGAAAGATTATTTTTGATTTGACAGCCAGGTATTTCAAAGGAGCTGAGTGAGTGAATTGTATGTATTTTTTTGTTGTATTTTACGAGGCAATGGTGCTTTTGATATTTTGTTTTCATTTCACTGGGTTTATGGGTAACAATAAACTTATCATACGATATATGTTATGTGGTAAAAGCATAGAGATGCGATGGTTTTATATTTTTTTTTTTTTTTCGAAAAGACAAATATTCAAAGTTTATTTATTGGGAATATTATTGGTCCTGAAATCCAATAAAAAAAAATGTATAAATATAATCAAATTTAGTAGGAACTTGAATTAAGAAGAACTTTAATTTTTGTTAATATTAATATTTTAAATATTACAAGAAAATAGCAATTTGTCAAAGAATTTTTCAGAATTATTAAATAAATTTCCAATTTTCAGAAATTTTTGTATTAAAAATATGACTTAGGTTCATTTGATGCACGCATCAATCGCGTTTGTATAATGCGTGTTTCATTTCATCATACTTAAGGCATTTCCATTGTTGATCTATCAAAATTGGTGCCAAATTAAAAATTTCCGTCTGTCAGACAAAGGAACAAATTTTTGGCATGTGGCGTATTTATTTTAAAATTTCAATTATCTTCCCAATGGCCACTAAACATATGGCAAAGGCATAAACAAAAATACTAAATGATATAATATTCTTTCGCTATTTACATATAATTTTTTCGGAGGAACAAGCTGTCATGCTACATGAGATATTTTAAATGTTATTTACGAAAAAAAACCTGCAGACCGGTAAAAGTACACTATGTTTTTTTAAATTTGATGCTATAAACATTTGTTTGGCATTACGAATGAATTTAAGGGGGGCGCTAAAAAGCATGATATGCAATATGATTTTTCAGGTGAAATTTTCTTTTTGCAAACAACAGATTGTACATTTTAAAAATTGGTCTTTTATCAAGGGTTAGGAATACATCTATTGTCAATATCATTACTTGTTGAAATAAAGGAAAAACGTGTCTTACTTTTGGTTAAGACCAAAAGAGGCCCGTTGCCAAAATTTTATTTCTATAGAAAATTCTTGTCCAAATTTTATTACTATAGAAAATTCTTGTCAACAATATTTATTTTTATAGAAAATTTTGTTAAAATTTAATTTCTTTTATAAAATATTTGCTCACACATTATTATTTCTATAGATTTTTTTCAAAATTTTGTCAAAAAATTATTTCTATATAGAAAATTTTGTCAAAATTTTATTTCCAATAGAAAAATGAAAATTTTATTTCTAATTATTAAAATTGTTGTTAAAATTCTTATTTTTAATCTATTTAATTTCTATGCGACAATTTTGTTAAAATTGTAATTTCTATAGAAAATTGTATTAAAAATTTATTTCTGTATGAAAATTTTTAGCAGAAATAAAATTTCTTATAGAAAATTGTAAAATTCTATAGAAGTGTTGTCAAAAATTTATTTTCTATAGAAATTTTTGATCAAAATTTTTATTTCTGTTAGAAAAATACCTGTAAAATTTTGCTTAGCTATAAAAAAGATGTTTGTCAAAATTTTATTTCTAATAGAAAAATTTGTCAAAATATTATTTCTAATAGAAAATTTGTCAAAACTTTATTTATATAGAAAAAAAAATTTTTTTTTTGTCCCAAAATTTTATTTGCTATAGAAAATTTGTCAAAAATTTATTTCTATAGAAAATTTTGTCAAAATATTTTATTTCTATAGAAAAATTTTGTCAAAATTTTATTTTCTACAGAAAAATTTTGTCAAAATTGTATTTCCATAGAAAAATTGTAAAAATGTTAGCTTCGTATAGAACTTTTGGTTCCCCAGATTTTATTTCCATAGAAATTTTTGTCACAAATTTTATTTACTATTAGAAAATTTTTGTTCAAAATTCTAATTTTAATGAAAAATTTTGTCAATATTTTTATTTCTATAGAAAATTTTGTCAAAAATTTTATTTCTATTTAAGAAAAATTTTGTCAAAATTTTTATTTGCGATATAAAATTTTGTCAAAATTTTATTTCTATAGAAATTTTGTCAAAATTTGTATTTCCATAGAAAAAGTTGTAAAAAATGTTAGTTCGATGCGATATTTTTGGTCTCACATTTAATTTCCATAGAAAAATTTTGTCAAAATTCTATTTCTATAGGAAATTTTGTTCAAAAATTTTTTTTCTATAGAAAATTTTGTCAAAATTTGTACGGTGACTTGCAGAACGAAAAGCATCACACGAACTCACATACAAAATCCCAGAAGATGGTTAGTGGCACTAACCGAAATATTGGAAATAAATATTAAAACAAATCAAATAATCAGATTGTTTCTATTGAACGCTCAAAGGCCGGAACAAAATTAATAATAAAAATTTTATTTTATAGAAAATTTGTCAAAATTTTGCTTCTAAAAAAAATTTGTCAAAATTTTTATTTCTATAGAAAATTTTGCCAAATTTTATATATTCTATTATAAAAATTTGTCAAAATTTTATTTCTATATAAAAATTTTGTCAAAATTTTATTTCTTAAAAAATTTTGTGCCAAATTTTCATTTCTATAGAAATATTTGTCCAAAATTTTATTTCTATAGAAAAATTTTGTCAAAAATTTTATTTCCATAGATAAAATTTTGTCAAAATTTTACTTTTCATGTAGAAAATTTTTACAGAAATAAAATTTCTAATAGAAAATTTTAAAATTTTTATAGGCAAGTTGTTGTGTCAAAATTTTTATTTTTATAGAAATTTTTGTCAACATTTTATTTCTATAGCAGAATGTTGCAAAATTTTGCTTCTAATAAAAAATATTGTCAAAATTTTATTTCTATAGGAAATATTTTTCAAAAATTTTATTTCTATAGAAAAATGTTTGTCAAAAAATGTATTTTATTAGAAATTTTTCAAAATTTTATTTCTCTAGAGCAAAATGTCAAATTTTTATATCAATAGAAAAATTTTTTCCAAATTTTATTACCTATATGATAAATTTTGTCACAATTTAATTTTTTAATAGAAATTTTTTTAGAAATTTAATTTATATAAATAATTTGTCCAAAATTTTAATTTGCTATAAAAAATGTTGTCAAAAATTTTATTTGTATATAAAATTTTGTCAAAATTTTTATTTGTATTTTATTTGTCAAAAGTTTATTTCTATAGGAAAGTTTGTCAAAAATTTTCTTTTTTAGGAACTTTTTGCAAAATATTATTCTATAAGGAACTTTTTGCAATTTTTTTTATAGAAAAATTTTGTCAAAATTTTATTTCTATAGAAAATTTTTGTCAAATTTTTTTCTATAGAAAATTTGTCAATTTTCAAAAAATTGTAATTTTTTTCTATAGAAAATTGTCAAATTTGTTTTCTATAAATTTAAATTTTATTTCTATAAATGTACTTTTTTAACAATTTTGTCAAAATTTTATTTCTTAATAATTTGTACTTTTATTCGAAAAATGTATTTTATAAAAATTTGGCCAGATTCTAAAAATTGTAACATTTTTATATACAGCCATTTGTCAAAAATAGTCTAATGAAATTCAACCTTTTGCTATCAAAAATTTGTAATTTTTCTATAAATTGTAAAAATGGGTTATAGAAAAATTTGTAATTTTCAGATGTTAAAAATTTTATTTCTACAGAAAAATTTTGTCAAAATTTTATTACTATAAGAAAATTTTGTCACAATTTCATTTTTATAGAAAAATTTGTTTAGAATTTTAATTTTTAAAAAAATGTTTGTCAAAATTTTATTTTCTGTAAAAAAATTTTTGCTACTAGAATTCTATTTGTATATAAAATGTTGTCAAAATAATTTATTTGTATTTTTATTTTCAAAATTTTATTGGCTATAGAAAAAGTTTGTCAAAATTTTATTTCTATAGAATAGTTTTGTCAAAAATTTTATTTCTATAGAAAATTTTGTCAAAAAATGTTTCTATTTTTTATAGAAAATTTTTGTTAAAATTTTATTTCTATAGAAAATGTTCGATCAAAATTTTATTTCTATAAGAAAATTTTTGCCACATTTATTATTTCTAATAGAAAATTTGTCGCAATTTTATTTTTATAGAAAATTTGGTAAAATTATTATTTCATATACAAAAATTTGTCAAGATGTGTATTTCTATAGAAAATTCTTCAAAAATTTTACTTTTTAATAGAACTTTTTTGGCAAATATATTTCTATAGAAAATTTTTGTTAAAATTGTTGTATTTCTATAGAATATTTTGTCTAATAGAAAATTGTTGAAGTACCTCTTAGTTGGAAGAAGAATATTTTTCAAAATCTACCAAATACAATCAACAAGTTCCACCAATCTTCTCAAGCAGTAAAAAAAATCTACAATTTGTGGTAGATTTCTACCAACTGTGCAACCGTTAAACGCAATTATCCGATATCAGTGGTAACGCTTCTGGTTCGTATCAATTTTGTGCAACAGCGGCATCAAGGTATTTTTGCTTATATTTTCCTTTGGGTTTGTGTATAAGTTGTAATTTCAAGCTCAGCAACCATTTTAGCTCTTCCTTGCCTCTAAACGCAAAGTCAAAAATGAACGCCGCAGAAAAATGTGAACGATTTTCTTTTTATAAGCAAATTCAATTTTGAGATATTTTTTCTTAATTCAATTATTTTTTGACGGGAACTTAAAAATGGAGAAAAACTGATGATAAAATATATCAACCAAAATTTTCCCAATAAAAATTTTACTGAAATTAAAAAAAATATATTCCATTCAAATTGGCTTAACTTATTTTTTTAATTGAAACAAAAATCAATCACAAAAAATTAACTCGTATCAAATTAATTTGGTATAATTAGAAACAATTAATTTTTTAATTGAAATTGGTGACTGATACTATAATTTCTGCTTGATTGAAGATATTTCATTTAAAATTTAATTTTGAAATCCATTAATAACGTGATTGGAAGAAAAGAAATAACATATTGTTTTGTGCTGTACTAAAGCGCAAGTAACACAATTTTCTAAATTAAGAATATAGTTCGTATTATTCCTAAAATGGGAAGGTTCACTGGATTGCGTTCATGCATGTTTCCGAAATGTGTTACATTTTCCTTAGCATTGTGTCTGTCTTTGAACGTTGCCAACTAAAGACATTTTTCAAGAATTCTTTTTAACCCCAAAAATTTTTTCCTCTTGCAAAATTATGAAATTTCCATAAAACAGAAATAAATATTTGATTAAAAAATTTATTGTTTGAAATAAATTTTTATTTAAAAATTAAAAAAAAGATTTCCATTACTTTTTTAGCTGACTTAGTCTTCCGAGTTTGATTAAAAAGTTAATTGTATCAATTAATTTTTTAATTGAAAAATTTTTTTCAACTTCAATCAACTTTCAATTGGGATTATATTTTTGTGTGATATTTTTTTCTGTGTAGTTTTAGATTTGCTAATATATACAACAGTTTCCTTCGCTATTGGGGCGTAATACTATCTTAGCATACTTTAAATATATCAAAATGATATTTTTCTATCCCCTATTATTATCATTCGATATCTGAGATCAATAATAAATATTATTATTTAATTAGTTTTTCATGTTAGGGCCTGATACCGAAACAGGCGATTGAACGTTCCAATGCATTATATTGTAATTTTACAATTAAATTATTTTTCGAGCTTTTATGGACAAATTCCTTGATTATAATTTGTTCATAAAGCTCGAAAATAATTCAATTGTAAAATTTAAAATTTATTTTTAATAAATAATAAAATTATGAGACTTAAATTTTTGTGTCATGTGGCAATATTAGTAAAAATTTTTTAGTTGAAGATTTTTATATACGATAAACCTAATTTTTTTGTTCATTGTGAATCGCACTTTTTTATGGCTGAATATGAAGGAAATATTGGAATCGAAATTTTATTATTTCATTATAAAATATATTTAACATTTTTCCCATTTTTATTTTCATTTCAGCAAAGTTCCCAAAACTTTTCAACATTAGCTCATTTTTATTCTCTTATCTAACATAACAAATAATCTTCCATAAACCTTGGTGTTATCCTGTGAATCTGCCTAAAACTTTCCCCAGGCATTTGATGAAAATCCTTCTAGCCATTAATCCTTCATCCATACATCCATCAATCTTGCTAAGCTACTTGGGTGGCCCTTTAAGCTCTTAAGAGTCCCAAGTTCAGATAATTGCTATGAGCTTTTCAAAGTATGTGTTATTATGCTATAATCCGTGGGACTGGTGGGGGTATTCAGAAGCACACGCACACACAAGAATTCACTCTCTTTCAAAAGAGTCCATATGACTTTAGTTGCATTCAGTAGTATGGGTCAAATGAAAGGGATGCCAGGATTTTAAATTGGCATTTCGATTCAATTTCATTTGACGATTTGTGTCATTTGCCATAGATTCTTAGCATAATTAATTAAAAGTTAGTAAAGTTTGCACGATAGAAGCGTCGCAAATGAATGTTTAAATGATAAGTCCTATGATTAAGGCGCCATAAGCGAATCAAGCAAATGACATTTTAACCCTTTCACTACGCATGTTCCACCTTAGAAGGACATTTTGCGAAAAAGACACGAAATTCTATTTTCCCTCTTAGTTTCGGTTTATTTCTCGATGCTTATTTTTAAAGTAGAGGCTTTAGTCTTATAATAACCTATAAATATTGCCCATATGGTGTGAGCGTCCTAAAATGCATTTTTAGTAAAGCTATTTAACAAGAAACGAAAAATACGAAAATTGATGACAATTTTTGTTACTGTATGTTTCTAGTAAATGGACATTTATAAAAAAAAGCTATAGCCTGATACTTTTTACGGGATCTTTTTTGTATTTTTCCTAACACTTTGAAAGATTATTGTAGGGCCAAATAGCGCTTATTTTCGTTAGAGGCCATTGTCACATTTCAAAGAATCAAATTTTCAGAACAAGCCTCATATAGCTCTTGAAGTAAATTGAGGTTAAGGTTTCAAAAAATGGACCAATTTTTTGTTCTACATGCTGTTAGTATTTTTTTTTTCAAAGAAAAAATAGAAGAAAAAATAGAAGTTTTTATCATTAGGTTTATTTCAGTAGTGAAAGGGTTTAATACAGCTTTTGGTTGTTATGAATAATTTGGCTGTTTTCAATTGCACTGAAAAAATAAATTGGTATATCCTAAAATGACAAAAGAAAATTTTGGTTTTGACTAAGGTCACGAAATACGCTCAAAGTAAAAAATTTTCGCCTTAATTCGAAAAAAGCTTTAAACCAAAGATGCTAAATCCGTCAAAATTAATTCTTAGTCTATATTGAAGAGTTTTTTATCCTAAAATTCTAAAAGATTCAATATTCAGCAGAACTAAAAGGACGATTTCTTTAAATCTAAAATGCTTTACTTTGTTTACTTTAAGAAAACATTTGCCTTACTTCAAAGACCTGCGACTTTATCAGGGGGACGAAAATTTCGAAAAATTGTGTTTTAAATTTAATAAAAAAGTATTTTGATGCAAAAATTATACACATTATTTTGATTAAAATTTTATTAATTTTAAAGACATTTTTCCTTATATTTGTAAAATTGATGTAATCTTTAATTATTAACGTAAATCATTTTTGTTCAGTGCAATGTTTAAAATAATTTACAGACAGTTTATAAAAGGACTTCTAAATGTAGTTTTAATGTTTTTTTACTTTTATTGTACATAAAGGCGTTCTTAACATTAAATTTTTTTCCTCATTTTAAAAAACGTCTAAAAAATTTGAAGTCTGAGTGTCGAAATTTTGACTTTTACAAATTAAAAAAAATATATTACAAAAAAAATCCAAAAAATAGAAAAAGTGGACTTTTCTTAAATTTGAAACGGCCCCGGTATATTACATAATTTTATTTGTTTTTTTAAACAAAATAACATGCGTGTAAAATAATTAAATTTAATTTAAAAAGTAATTTTTTTTTTTTAATTTTAAAAAAAAGTCTTAGGGATCGAAAATCTATTTTTTTTAATTTCAAATAATATAAATAATCAATTTTTCCAAATTTCCAACTAAAGTCGAAAATCGAAAATAAAAATAAAATTTTTTAATCTATATATAATTCAATTATGTTGTTTATTTGTTTGTTTTGTACTCGTATGTTCCGGGTAAGCACGGAAACGGGCTTGAAACCGATTTTCTTGAAACTTTTCAGAGTGTTCGTAGGGAGGCGCTCATGTGGTGAAAAATATGGTACGCACATTTTTCGCATACCCTGATCGCGGAGGGGGACCTTCCCAGTTGAATAAACTAATGGCGATTTCGATTGGGAAAAAAAGGTAGCAACATTTCCGAAATTAATTGCCAAAATATAAAAGGACACTTGTCATAGATATTTTGGAATCAGTATCCCTTCACAATATTATGAATTAACAATAACTTTCGAATGACACTATTATTTGAGCGAAAATACAATGAGGGGAAAAAGTAGTGTAACCCCCAGGCAACATATTTTTTGGCGAAACGAAAACGCCCTAAAATTCACTGATTTACTTGAGATTTACAGCGAACATTGCCGTGGGTTATGCCCGACTTTTTTGAAAATTGGATCCAAAATTATCAAGGTTGCTGAAATTTATCATAAGGGACGTTGAAGGGGGCGTTCTAGACAAAGAAGGGCTAGTTACATTTTGCCGATATTTGGTCTGAGAGGGGACTCCCCTTTTGCCGACAGTTGAAGAACAATAAACTTAAAATTCTCCGACTAAAATTTTTACGGAAAAACTGGGCTGAGGTTATGGAAATTTATATCAGGTGGCCGATGATTTTTTTTGAACTTGGTCGGGAACAAATAAAAGGGCAAAGGGAAACATACGCCTCTTTCTGAATTACAGAGAAACACACTTAAACATTTCCAATTTACTTGGGAATTTACAGAGGATGTTATGAAATTAATATTGGAGGAGGTTATGAAAATAATATTGGATACCTGATTTTTGTGATATTTGGGACGGGAAGAGGGCCTACTAATTTGCTTGACATTTTCGATATTTGGTCGGGAGTGGAACCCCCTCTAAGAACTTGAAAAAACTAAAAATTCTCAAATTTTCTTGAAATTTTACAAAGGTCGTTGGGGGAAGGTTATGAAATATTGAATGTTTGGGTACTCGGACGGAGGGAGGCGAATCTTCTCTGTTCCTACTTTTGAAGGATAGTTTTCTATATTTCTAGATGTTATCACTTTTTATTGTCGATATTTTATTGGGGAAAGTGACGTCCCTTTAAAAAAAATAGAGCAAAATTTTAAACCTTTCTCCGATCTACTTGAAATTCACATTAGAACATTGGCAGGAGGTCTTAAAATGAATTACAGCGGTTAACATGCATTTTTCCATAATATCTGGTTGGGGACGGGAAATAGTGAAATAAATTTGGCCGATTTACTTGAATATATAGGGAGTCCACCGTGTGGCAAATAGTTAGCAATGCCCGCCTTGCATTACACAAGGTCGTAGGTTCGGATTTCTTGCTTCGACCGAACACCAAAACGTTTTTCAGCGGGTGGATTTATCTTCCATCCTCAGTAAATGCTGGTGACATTTCTGAGGCGCTTTTCAAAAGCTTCTCTAAGTGGCTTTCACTGCAATAGTGGAACGCCGTTTGGACTGGCTATAAAAAAGAGGTCCCTTGTCAATTGATCTCCAACATGGAATCGGGAGCACTACTCAGTGATAAGAGAAAGTTCACGCTAAGTGGTATGCACAATGGACTGAATAGTTAAGTGAGCCTGATACAATGCGGCTGCCACCTTTAACCTAAACCAAACCTAGCGGACCTTTGGGTACTTTGTGAAATTAATATAGAGTACGTAATTTTGGATTATACTGGTCAGGGGTGTAGCGAAGGTGGGAAAAGGTACTTTTGTCCGATTCTTTAAAATTGAATTAAGAAGGTTTGGTCCGTAAATGTGGAACTCGGTACATAAATTTATTGATTTATTGCAGCAGGCTTTCTGTCAGACTTTTTTAAGTTAAGTAACGTAGAGTATGCATCATTTTCCGGTATATTTTCGGGAAAGGCATGTTCCTCCGTGTCCAACATTTTAACAAATGTTATTGTGGTCAATTTTTTTGAGTACGTTTGCGTTTTCCGATTTATTAGACGGGAAATAGAGATTCTTTGTATGTTTGTTTGTTTTCAGCTCAAAGGATATGGCCTGACTAAGTTACACGCAAAATGTTTCCTACAAATAATGCCTTTCGGAAGGCGCAGCAAAGCGGCCCGATTACGCTAGGTTAAAATAATAAAAAAGAATTTTCATTCGCCTTTTTTAACTGGACTTTATGCTAAGGCGTCACACTGGCAAATATTTGTACAAGAATCGAAAAAGAAATCCGTCGCCAACAGCCAAAACAGCAAACATTTTTTGAGCTCATATTGAGATAATACTACCATTGGTACGGTTATTTCAAAAAACCGTATCCAGATAATTTTTGGAAAATGTTCTGGGAAAATGTTTGACACTCATTTTGCGTAAAATATTTGCTAGTGCTGACCATCTAGCCCTTTAGTCTTCGCAGTTGATTAAAAAGTTAAGTGTATCAACTTAATTTTTTTAATTGCAAATTTTTTCAACTTCAATTAAATTTTTTTATTGGAAAATATTTGGTGATATTTATTTGCCTTAGTTTAAATAATGCTAAAATTCCTTCTTATTTGGGGCTCACTGTTTATACCCTAAACCACATAGTTGGTCAGGGTATAATAAGTTTGATCGGCAAAAAATGCTAGCCTACCAGAATATTGATTTTAGACCCCATAAAATATATACCGATCGACTCAGAATCACCTCCTGAGTCGCATCTAGCGCTTGGTGTCGTCCGTCCTGTCCGTCTGTCCAATGTATTTTGTTCTATCCACAGGATTTCCGGCTCGCCCACCCAGAAAATTTTGATGAAAATTTGGTAACAGGGAGTGTTTTTGGCGAACAACAAGGACGAAAGCTATTGAATTTGGAAGAAATCGGATCAAATTTAGAATATAGCTCCCATATATATGTAATCGCCCCCCCCCCCCCCCGATTTTCGACAAGTTGGGGTCACGTTGCGTTTGTTTTCCAACGGATCGTCACCAAAATTAGGCAAAAAGTAATCTTTTGTATCGTATCTTAAAGCCTGCAAAAGTTCATCTAAATCGGATTTCCCAAGATTTAGATATAGCTCTCATATATATATACTATATAATCATATATATATATATATATATATATATATATATATATATAATTATATATATATATATATATATATATAATAATATATATATATATATTATATTATATATATATATATATATAATAATATATTATTATATATATATAATAATATATATATATGTATCGCCCGATTTTCCAAATTTGGCCATTAAAAAAACTTATTTATTAAAGCGATCTAACTCAAACTTGGCTTACTCTAAATTCTTTTTTATGGCTACTTGGACCCCAATTTATGTGGCCAAATTTCTCTTTTTCCT
>PGFW01070937.1:0-16167 GCA_003123925.1 Haematobia irritans | reverse complement strand
ATTGATCTCAAAATAACTTCAAAATTTCTGACAAATCTTATTGAAAAAATTGTCGAAAAAATACTTAAAAACAAATCGGCAATGTTTATATTGTAGGTGCTATTATTCACAATAATGTCCGCGTTATGACAATTTTTGTGATAACTTTGTTTCGGCCGGAGTTGGAGTCGAGCAAATTTTGTACGACTCTCGCTCCGACTCCAGCAAAATTCTTTAAGAACTTCCGACTCCACTCCACGCCCTGCTCAAAACCCCCCTAAATTTCAAAGGAACCCTAATATTTGATTCATGGTGATGGGTATTTAAGATGCGGCCCGGCCGGAACTTACTGCTGTATATTGTTACTTTAATCCGCTTACAAAGACTACCTAGAGGTTGATATATCATGGTTTGCCACAATTGTACTTAATATATATTCTGTGTAGATAAATAAAGAATAAAATTTGACAAAATTTTCAATAGAAATAAAAATTTTGACAAAAATTTTCTTATAGCAAATAAAATTTTGACAAAATTTTCTACAGAAATAAAATTTGACAAAATTTTCTATAGAAATAAAAATTTATGACAAAATTTTACTTAAAGAAATACAATTTGACAAAATTTTCTATAGAACATATACAATTTGACAAAATTTTTCTATATAAATAAAAATTTTGACAAAATTTTCTATAGTAATACAAATTGTTGACAAATTTTCTAATAGAAATAAAATATTGACAAAATTTCTATAGAAATAAAATTTTGACACAAATTTTCTATAAAAATAAAATTTTGACAAAATTTCTTGATAGAAATAAAAATTTGGACAAATAATTTTCTATAGAAATAAAAAAATTTCTATTGAAGACAATTTTGACAAAAGCTTCTAGGAGTGAGAGATGGAGGAGCGTGTGTGACCAAAATTTTCTATAGAAATAAATTTTTTGCATATTGTTAGAGACCATATACTAACACCATGTTTACCAAATTTCAGGCCGCGATCGCGATGAAATTGCTTCTCTTAGGCCGGCTATATCGGGAGTTGGCGCCTGCGATTCCAGAGTACGCTAAGTCGACCTAGCATTTTTATTCAGAGTCCTGTTTTTTTATTCGAATTGATGTAATTGCATCCGGGGGAATCTCTCTTATAGGGTTTTGAGAAATTTCAAGAAAAACAAAAACTTGTGAATCTGATTCATGGCAAAAAATCCCTATAGAGGGCATCTAGGTATATAATAGTGGGGGCCATATAATGGACCAAATTTTTTGCGTATGGTTTGTAGTGTGAGGACCATATGTGCTAACAAGCCAGGTTACCAAATCGAGCCATATCGAATAAAAAATATGTCGCTTCTTCTTAAGGCTCCGCAAAGCTCAAATCTGAGGTCTCTTATATATGGCGGCTATACATAAAAGTGTCCAATATGGCACTATTTGCAACTACATCCGGACCTACATGTTCACGCGTGCGAGATCGACTCAGGAATTTCACCACGATCCAGGAATAATATACTTTATTGGGTCTTAGCCAGCAAATTTCGATGTGTTACAAAACGGAATTTGACTAAGTATAATATACCCCATCCTATGTGGAGGGGGGTATAATAAGTAAAGCTTGATTTAAAAATTAAATGCTTTTTCTTCCGGATTTTAGATTGACTTTTATTGAAAGAAAAACTCCAATTAATTTTTTAATGTGAGGGGGCACATTTAATTTTTTAGGTATTATTGTTATTTAATTTATAATCTATTTTCTTTTAAATGAAATAATTTTCTGTAATCGAACAGATTGCTTGTGTATTGTAAATATTCTTAATAGACTCTAAGTTTTTATTTGATTAAAAAACTTAATTGTATGAGTAAATTTCTGAAGTTTTCAACTTCATTAAATTTTAGATGGTAGAAATATTTTCGGAAAGTATAGTTTTTTGCTTTCGGATAGTATTAATCTGTTTACACTCGGGGTGTGCCGCGCTGGAGAATGGGTTGATCTTGGTTTTTTGCATGTACTTTGCATTTGCGGCTTCTTATCAAGCGACATGCGTAAATGGTGTGGAGGTTGTGAGAAATATGATGATCTTTATATGCTCTTAATCTCAACGTTTGTGCCATATTTCTTTCATTTTAACATAGACTTGTGGTAACATGTATATTGGAAATACCTGGAAAGGGAAAAACAAAATAACGATAGATTTTAAATTTCCAATGAATGCGTTTGGTCTTAGATGTTCGGAGGTAGAGTCCGACTTTAAAATAGGTATCTTTGTACATTAACAGTAAAATTCTAGTGGAACTGGAGGTCAATTTCTTCACATATTGCAAACGGAAATCTTCGAATAGCGTGTGAAGTCTGCGGCCGTCCTTAAAACCGAAGGACTTTTCGAACTTGCATGTCAAAAAGTAGGAGGGTGTCGTGTGCAAGACTGTGGTATTGTAGAGGGAGAGGGCTGTCGTGTTGTCAATATTTTGTGTCCATTGAGGTGATAATTTTTAATCGTATAGTCAGATTAAAGTGTGTTTTGGAGTTTGATTTGCCGACCATGGATTTAGACTTTCGGATTGAATTTCAAGCTATTTGAAGGATATAACTCTGCTTTACAGCAGTCACCCGTGAAAAATTTCTAAAAAAAGTTCCAATCGCCAACAAAAAAAAAAAACAAACACAAAACAAGCGGCCTAGCTAAAAAATTGCACAAATATATTATTATAAAAATTCTTAAAATTCTTCTCATGCTTTAGGATTGAAAAAAAAAAATACTTTGAAATCAAATGTTATAAGAATCCTGTTTATATTTTTTAAATTTATTAAACGTTTTTTAACTTTCTTATACATGTATATGACGTTTACAACTGTTAGAAACCTCCGAAAATTGCATTCGGACCAAATCTATGCACCCTCAGGAATGAAATTCGGCTGCTGCTAACATATACCCGCCGATAGACAGCATCTTTGCTTCAGAGCAAGATAATGATGTCGAGGATTGGCTTCGAACAAAAATATTGTTTGTCTGGTGTTCAAACATATTATGTTTTCACCTTATGCGCATACGATGGGTTTTCTTTTGTATAATACTTTTAAGCGCCAATGGCTTACTTCAATACTCTCTAGGTCTCGTCTTTCTAAACACATATATTTTATAAGTTAATTCCTTAAATTAATATACGTTACATCCAAAACATATTATATTTACAATCATTTTATGTCCCAAAACATAATATGTTCTAACATAAATAACAATATAGTTCCCAAAACTATATAATGCTAGTTTATGAAACATAGTATGCTTGCACTTGCTGATTAAGAACACATCATATCAGCAAACTTATAGTCATTCTGGGATAAATTAAGTATCAAAATCTTTCAGTATTCGTGAATGCTAATTAAACGGCGTGGCACATTATTGAAGAAAAATGTAATCCACCGCCTAGAAAAATTGCAACAAAAGTGGCAAAAACTGAACATAAAACCTAACGGGTTTAAAACAGCCGCGTATATATAACTCTTAGCGAAAATTCCATTGCTCATTAGAATAAATGCCATAAGGCATTTTTAAGCGACGATGCTTATCGATAGTTTATATTTTCTCCATATAAGCATAAAACAAAACTGAAACCAAACTTTATCACAAAAATGTGCTTCACAGACAGACGACATGCGCAACAATCGTCTCAGGACCCACCCTAGCATTTGTCAAAGGACACCAAATGTGTTCTTATCTCGCTCTCCTCTGGGTGTTTGCAGTTACTCGCAAACAAGAAAAAACATGTTTGGACATGGTGCCGGATGCGCGAGTGTGTGAGAGTGGCCTATCTATATTATGTAATTGTTCGCGAAAACCATGTATTTTTCTTGTCTCAAAAATAATTTTCCGAGCGAGAAAGAGATAGGTGAGTTTTGGGGGGGCAATAAGCCATCGGCTAAATGTCTGCAAAATGCGGCAGAACATGTGTGCTGAGGTGGATTTAAATTGATAGAACTTTGAGACCATGTAACCTGACCATTCCAATTTTTCAATTTGCAGGCAAAAAATGTAGTTTTTATAGCTTTACGTACATAACAATAGTCTAACAAGGTGGCTGTTAAGTCCCCGGTCTTGACACATTAGATGCAAACGCTAGTATTAAAATGCATATTAGGTTAGTTAGGTGGCAGCCCATTGATATCGGGCTCACTTAGACTATTCAATATCCATCTGTGATAACACTTTGTGGAACTTCTCTCTTATCACTGAGTGCTGCCTGATTCCATGTTAAGCTCATCAAGACAAGAGACCTCGCTAAGAGAAGGTTTGAAACCCTCAGGAAATTCCACCAGCATGTACTGAAAGTGGGATAATCCACCGCTTTTGGTTACGTCGAAGCAGGCAATCGAACCCACGACCTAAGGTGTATGCAAGGCGGGCATGCTAACCATTGCACCACCGGTGGCTCCCATTAAATGCATTATCTATTTTTATATAGTACCAACCTTCAAACTATTCTGTCCAAATTATAACGTCTGTTAAGTCAATTAGTTGTGAGATAGAGCGTCTTGCTTCAACAACTTTTTATGGTGCAAAAAAATGAAAAAAAAAAAAATTTCGTGTTTTGATAAAATACTGTTTTATGAGGGAAAAAAAATACGGTGGAAGCAAAAACTTGTGCTTATAATGAGTTTCCGAACGAATGCAGTGCCCAGGGAAATCAACAATAAATTGATTGGTATGCAAAATTTCAAGCGTCTCGTGAACATGAAGCACGGAGACGGTGAACGCAGTTGCGACGCCCGAAAGAGGTGTTACCGTACGAAACATCAAGAAAATCCACAAAATGATTTTGAATGACTCATAAAAATGGAAATTGATCGAAGATAGCCCAGAGGCCCTAAAGATATCAAATGAACGTGTTGGTCATATCATTCATCAATATTTAGATATTGCGGAAGCTCTGTGCAAAGATGGTTAACCGCGCCGAAGCTCACCATTGACCAAAAAACAACAAACGGCCTATTGTTGATGATTCTGCAGCGGCTCGTTTCCAGTGTGACAATGATGAAACATGGCTCCATCACTTACACTCCTGAGTCCAATTCGGACAGTCGGCTGATGTGGACAGCGGACGAGTGAACCGTCTTCCAAGCTGAACAGTCTCAAAAGTCCGCTGCCAAAGTAATGCCTCTGTTTTTTGGGAATCGCGAATGCGAATAATTTTTGATCGATTATCTTAAGAGCGAAACAACCATCAACAAGTGACTATTATATGGCTTTATGAGCGTTTGCAAGGTCGAAATCGCGGCCCAAAAACGGCCCCATATGAAGAAAGAAAAAAAGTGTTGCTTCCCACTAGAGGAGAAATTCATGAACTTGACTCGAATTGCTGTCCCCACCCCCGTTATTCTCCAGATCATGGCCCCAGCGATCTTTTCTTGTTCTCAGACCTCAAAAGGATGCTCGCAGGGAAAAAAATTTTGGCTGCCAATGAAGAGGTACTCGCCGAAACCTGCGGCCTATTTTGAGGCAAAAAACCGAAGGGCTACTACCACAAATGGTATCAAAAAATTGGCAAGTCGTTATAACGTTTGTATCGCGCTTGAAGAACCTATGTGAATAAATAAAAAACCGAATTTTTGACAAAAAAAAATGTGTTTTCTTTGTTTAGACCGGGGACTTATCAGCCAAAAACTGTTACTCACTTTTACAACAGTTAGAAACCAAAAAAATTTAGCTCCTCGCGACCATCTCTTGCTTGTAATAAAAAGTTTAAAATTTTACACATTTACCAGCGTAATGGAGATTTGTTTGGAAATTCATACTTTATTCTGTCCCAATTCCCCACATGGTACACCGTTTTTTTTCTAAAAAGTGTAATATTTTTAATTATACTCGTTACTGAGCTTAATAAAAACCATAAAATCAATTTTATTCTGGGAGTTTCATTTTGGCATAATGATTAAATAACATTTTCCGATTAAAAACTATGTTCTTGTCTAAAAATTTCGTTTCTCAAAAAAAGAACAACTTCTTCCTTCAGTTATTCTTATGTATTTTCTTCCATTATTATTATAAATAAATTCTCCAAACACTGTCACAAACTACTGCCAATATATCATTGCGTGCCTCATTGATGATTCGCTTTCTCTGATTCTGTCTTTTTTTCGCACATTGTGTACTCTAACCTCAGTGAGCCGCATCATAGTAAAAAAAAACAAACAACTGTTGGGAGAAGCTTTAAAAAATTCCAACATAGACGACAGAAGCGCCAGTAGTAGTAATTCAAAGTTAAAGAACGTCCATACGTTCTCTAGCATTTGTGCGGGAAACGGCATAAAAATTGCCCAATATAAAAACCACCGTCAATTCAGGAACAGAACAAACAAAAAGAAATGAAATCTTTATCAAAATAAATCAATCCGAATATATAATGAAAAAATCATCAAATATTAAACAAGGTGGGGAGGCGTGCGGGGGTTTGAAAGGAAAACTAACAACAAAAGGAATAAATAATATAGGACACAGAGACCTTCCATAGAAAACGGGGGATTTGCATTATGTTCTGCAATTAAGAAGGTGAAACGAAATAAACAAAGACACAAAAGAAGAATGTGCGGGAAGAGACAAAAGAATATCCTTTAACAGTGTTGAAATGTATCACCACGTGGAGACGATGTGATTTCTTGTATGCGCAGTGGGAGGTTTGAGAGGATGAATGAACAAAGCACTTGTCCTCAATGAGTGTTGTTCGGGGTCGGGACTTTTAAGTCAAAGGGTCATATCTTTATAGTGACTCAATTCATTTCTTTCTCTCCTCTGCCACCTTCTAAAACTATGACAAATATTGGATTTCTGTTTTCTCACAATCTTACGCCATATTTGCGTTTTAAGCTTTTAAATCGAAATTTTGTATTTAAGCAAATCGTTATGTATTCAACTTATTTTTTTTGGTGATGCAGTATTTTTTTTTTTGGTTTTTTGTAAATACCAAAAAAAAAACGCTAAAAAGCATGCAAATTAATTTGTGTAATAGACAAACATTTTATGTGACTTGAATCAAAAAACGATTCCTTTCATGGTTTCATGCGATTAAGATGTCAAAAATTGGAGGCCTTGAAACGGGATATTCCTTCAAATGATTGAAGTATTGACAATATCCTGACAAGAACATTAGTACTTTGCTAACTTAAATTCAATGTTCAAAATTATTTATTCTTTGAATATATAAACTCTATATCTAGCATAGATGGCTAATGTACTCGAGAGAGACAATAAATCAAATCTTTACCCAATAAAATACTAGTGCTTCACGCCGTAGACATTATCTTGCATGTTTAATGGAGCGTGCTAAGTTATAATGTATGAAACATTATATACAGCACTGTAGAAAAAAATAGCCCCGGTTTTAAATTTTAATAAACATTCGAATTTTAGGTTACGTTAATATTCGAACTTCACGAACTTGTTCAAAAAATTTTCTGTAATGTGCAAAATCAATCCCATTAATAATGCTAGATGTACACGGACGAAAAAGACTGTCTCATAGTTTGGGTTAAAAAATTATATCTTTGGAAACTCAAAATGTTAACTATAATATTTTTAAGTCAAGCCATATAATGTCATAAACTAGCATAACAATGTTTGGAACATATATGGTAAAGATGTTAGAACAACATTATGTTTGGGACATAAAAATGTTTGTAAAATAATATGCTTATTGCAAACATATATTAATTTGAAATATCCTATAAACATTATATGTGCTTTAGAAAAGAGGCTGACCCCCCCCCCCATAAGAGAGTATTGCGGAAGTAAAACATTAATGGATGGAAGAACCAATTAGGCCTAAAAAATATGTCCACATCAACGAAAATTTCATTAACATTTTTTTCTACCATGATATTGTTAACCAATAATATTTTTGTGTTTGCAGAACCAATACGAAAAAACATTTTGTTTGGACCAATCCTGAAAACATATATGCTTGAAGCAAAAATGGTGTTGGGCGAATATTGTTACAGAAAGCGATTTTTTTTTTTTGAGGTGTAGTATGAGTGACCAAAATCGGTCTCGTAAAGCCAATGCCTATTACTTGAAAGCTTTTTTATCTATAAGACCGTATCAGTTTCCATTTGCCTCCGATCGACCAAAACTGGGTCCAAAAAAAGTATTACTTTTTAAAATTTCCGTCCCATTTTTCGTCACATCGTAAGTTTTTTGAAAAATTTTCTATAAGAAATTAAAATTTGACAAAAATTTTCTATAGAAATAAAATTTAACAAAATTTCTAAGAAATAAAATTTTAAAAAAATTTCTTCAAAATTTTCATAGAAATAAAATTTTGACAAAATTTTCTAGAAAATTAAAATTTTGACAAAATTTCTATAAAATAAATTTTACACAATTCAGAAATAAAATTTTGAACAAAGATTTTCTATAGAAATAAATTGTTGACAAAATTTTCTTATAGAATAAAATTTTGACAAAATTTTCTATAGAAATAAAATTTTATAAAATTTGTCTATTAAAAAACATTTTGACAAAATTTTCTATGGAAATCATTTTTAAAAAATTTCTATAGAAATAAAATTAGAAAAAAATTTCTTACAAATATAATGTTTAATAATTTAAGAAATAAAATTTTCTATAAGAAAATAACAATTTTCACAAAATTTTCATAGAAATAAAATTTTGACAAAATTTTCATAGAAATAAAATTTTGACAAAATTTTCTACTAGAAATAAAAATTTTGACAAAACTTTCTATAGGAAATAAAAATTTAAAAATTTAACAAATAAAATTTTGACAAATTTTCTATTAGAAATAAAATTTTGACAAACAATTTCTATTAGAATATAATAAATTGAAAAATTTCTTATAGAAATAAAAATTTGACAAAATTTTCCATCACATAGAATTTGAAAAAAGGGTAACATTTATTTCTTGATATATTTATTCAATATCATTTTAAAAATTAATTTAATCTTGGGAAAATGTTTAGTTCAACAATAAAAATTCGATTGCTGGCAAAGTATGCACCTCAACCGGAATTCGATACCTCTAAAGAAAATGCCATGCTTACATATTTCTTAACGAAAATTCCGTGCTGAGATCATATCAATCGATTGTTGAACATACATTTTCGCTTCCCATAAGGAAAGACGGGGCAAAAACTATGTTATTGGCTGATACTACGCCTTAATCAAAGTTGCCTATATTTCAGTTAATCTTAAAATATTATTCTTAAAAAAAAAATATTTCAAGGAATAAAATTTGATTACTTCAAAAGACATACGGACTTTGACAATGGGACGCAAAACATCGAAGATTCGTGTTCCTAAATTACAAAGAAAAAACATTTTTCAAGAAAAAAATTATTGAGTAATTTTGATGCATTTCTATTAATAAATTATTTTATATAATTAAATTTATTTTCGTGTATGCACTTTTATGGGCGCCAGAAAATTTTCCCTAAAGCTCCATATCTGTCCCATCTCAATAACGTGTTTGCAAGAATTTGTTATGGGGAAAAACAGGGTCAGTGATCGATAACACCCGTGTTTAAAGGAATGACAATGCATTTCGTAAGAGTAAAACAGAAATTAAGTTAAGCCGTACAGAAATCGTTTGCGCTGCCAAAACACAGTTTTTTAATATAATTTTGTAAAAAAAAATCGATATAACGTCTCATGGATATTTTCGTTAGCAAACTACTATAGGAAAGCATTCTCTATGAGTAGTGGAAGTTTCGACTGGAGCGTACATACCGGACTTAACAAAAGGTCTGTTACTCATTAATACCAGTTATTGTAATTTCGTTTAGAGCGTATTATCGATCACTTACATATTTTCGATAGATTTCCGTTCAGTTATAACAAATAATTACCAAACAAAGCTTTTATATTATTCTTCTTTTTTTGTTATTTATTTCTTATACCCGGGTTTTAGTACTAAACAAGTTCTTGTACGAGGTTTTTGTCAATTGGCCATTGCTGGATTGCATTCAATGCATACTTATTACAATTGTTTCATTTTATTACAACTGAGATAAGAATCATTATCATCATCATCATTAAATTCATTAGTATTTGTTTTTGCCTATTTATTAGATTATCATACAGTATCAAACCCCAGACGAAGACATTGGTATGTCCTATTGTCCTTATTTTATTACGATGTTTAGCGATGAATATGATGACAAGAGTTAGCAAAACATCATCAACAAATCAACCCACACAAACACCACACAACGCAGCACATCATTACTGACACCACATGAACCATGATTAATGCCGCTTGAAAATCAACAAAAAATTAAAATATAAATGTAGGCATCCAAAAAAAAAACATTAACAATTTATGGAAATTCCATCAAAGTTTACTATCCATATAAAACATTATATGCTATTTAACTAGATATATTTTTGTGAGTATTCTTTAAATACGTCTTTTACACTGCATTATCGGCTTACAAAACTAATTTCCATTACATATACATATTGAGGAGATATAAAAATCAAACCAAAAGGTGATGGATTTTTTTGTACTGCGTTGTTTACACACTGCCATTGTTTACACACTTCCAAAAATTTTGCTTTACTTTCTACATTAATTTCTAGTTTCTATTGAATTCGAGCCAAAGAAGGAGAAATTTATATTAAATTATACAATAAAATATAACAAACTCATTTTTTAACTTCAGAGTTTGCTTCTTTATACTCAATGGCCAGTTTCTCAAATTGGTGTTATTTATGGGCGATAAAAACATCTATTCCCATACAACAATTTGTACTAACGGTGGTCCTATCCCTCCGTTAAGTATTAATCGGAAGAAGAGAAACTGGGCACAAACTAAAACTAACTAAAATCTTAATTTATTGGTTTATAAATTTTTAGTCAATTACAAATGTTATGTGGCAAATGTAACATGTAACCTTTCGGCTTACGCCAATATTTTTTTCAGTGTAGCTTTTACTATATTAAAAATTTTCGCTTGCCACTGTTATCAATAGTTTAATTTTTATACCCTTCAACCACTACTGGTGGTACAGGTATAATAAGTTTGGTGCATTTGTAGTGTAACGCCAAGAAGGAAAAGTCTGAGACCATAGTAGTTATATCCGCATCACATTGGGGAAAATATTTGACAGAATTCGAAAAAGAATCCGTCGCCACAGCCCAAACCAGCAAACATTTTGAGCTCAATATTGATATGTACTATCAAATGGTACGATTTTTCAAAAAAGTCGTTAATCCAGGTATTTGGAAAAACGGTTCTGTAAAAATGATTTGAACACTCATTCTTGGTCAAAATTTGCTAGTGTGACCATAAGCCTTAGAATAAAATGCTGCAGCTCGATTTAGCGATGTCCGTCTGTCTGGTCTGTCCGTCCGTGTGTCTGTATAGTAATTTTGTGCTGCAATAGTACAAACTCGCAGTTTAAGTCCATCGCTCCTAAATTGGCACAGACTTTATATTGTTCAAAGACCATACGCTATATGATCGGTTCAGATTTAGATATAGCTGCCATATATAGTTATCATCGATCTGGTCAAAATTGACGATTATTAACGATTTTCTCAAAAATTCGGGCAGCCAAATATTTGGTCGCTTTGTCGAATTATATGCAAAATACCAGCCAAATCGTTCAGAATTTAGATTATAGCTCCCAATATATATATTTCGTCCGATTTGAACTTATATGACCAAAAAGCCAGAGTTTTGTCCTGATTTGCTTCAAATTTTGCATAAGAAGTTCGTTTAACAGTATTGTTAATTGTGCTAAATTTGGTTGAAATCGCTTCAGATTTAGATATAGCTCCCATATATATCTTTCGTCCGAATTTCAACTTAATATGGCCTCAAATGCCAGAGTTTTAGTCCTGATTTGCTTTCAAATTTTTCACAACGAGTTACGTTCAAATAGTATCGTTAAGCGTGCCAAATTTGATTCAAATCGCGTTCAGATTTGATATAACTTCCGCATAATATCTTATCGTCCGATTTGCCACTTATTATATTATGGCTTTCAAAAGCCAGAGTTTTGCCTGATTGCTTCAAATTTTGCATAAGAGTACGTTTAATAGTATCGTTAAGCTTTTGCCAAATTTGGTTTGAAATCGGTTCAGATTTAGATATAGCTCCCATATATATCTTTCGCCCGATTTACACCCATATGACCACGGAGGCCAAAAAGGTTTTTCCCATTTACGTTTGCTGAGATAGCAGGATTATTATTCTAAACGCAATGCATGTTCCAATTTTGGTCAAAAATCCGGTTCATATTTAATCATAGCTCCCCATACTATCATTTACCCAAGTAGTGGGAAATATGGTATGAATGTTTCATATTTAGACCCATTTTTCAGTGCGGAGTTTTAATTCCAATTGACTCGTAGTTTCCACACGAGAATACATTTAATATACACGCAAAGAAAAAAAAACGTTTGGCGAAACGTGAGTACCGAAAACGTTTTCTTTGTTAAGAGTTTTATGAATGCTCGAAAATTTTAAACTTTTAATCACCAAAAAAATTCGTTTGTTACAAAGTTTTTTATTTTTTCATAAAAAAAATATTATTTTTTTAAATTAACAACACAGTCCATTCTTTTATATCAAAAACACTTTCTTTTCATGAGTTAGTGGTCTTTAATAAGACACATTTTACAGTTCAAAATTTAATATACTACAATGTAAATATTGAACATTTTTTTTCGGAATATTCCGAACATTATCTGGAATACTATGTAATAAAAAAGACTGATCGGAGCAGATCGCAACCGCACGACCCTTGGCATACAAGTCGGGACGTCAGCAACCACTGCTCCACGGGTCCAAACTAAAACGTTTGTTTCTGCTTAAATAAACTTTGATTTCAATCTCGGTTCGTGTGGGCGCCGCAAGCTATGCTATATAAATATAACTTAAATGATATTTATCTATTGATGACCATAAACAGGTACACTAGCTCAGTGGTTAGTGTGTTCCGCTTACAAAGTGCATATCGCCGGTTCAATCTCCGTCAGGTCGCGAAAGTGTAAAAAAAAATTTTAAAAAATTTATAAAATCGATAATTTCTTCTTACATTTGTTGTATTACAGGAAAAGCTGTAAGAACTAAAAAACCTTATGGATGTGAGAAAAGATGTGAGGAAAATGCAATAGCAAAAAACAAATTTTATACCACCACCATTAGACATGGTGACGGGCGATAATTAAGTTTGTCATTCCGTTTGTAACACATCGAAATATCGATTTCCGACTACTTATAAATATATATATTCTTGATCAGAGAAATCTAAGACCGATTATAACGATGTCCTTTCTGGTCTGTCTGTTCTTAAATCACGCTAAGAAAGTCTTCAATAATGAAGCAATCGTGCTGAAATTTTGCACAAGCTCGTCTTTTGTCTGCAGCAGGTCAAGTTCGAAGCATGGCTAGATCGGTCCAGGTTTTTTATATAGTCCCCATATAAAAAACGGACCTCCGAATTTGGGTCTTGGCTTATTAGCAAATCGTAGTTTTTATCCAATTTGCCTGAAATTCTGAAATCTCTGGACGGATTTTTATGACCATAAAGATGTTGTGCCAAAAAGTGGTGAGTATCCGGTCCACGTTGTATAGCCCCATATAGACCATCTCCCGATTTTACTTCTTAGGCTTATAAAATCCGCAGTTTTTATTCAATTTACCTGAAAATTGGAAATACTAGAGGTATTGTCAGGGACCACAAATACCGTCTGCCCAAAAATTGATAGTATCGGTCCATATTTTGGTATAGCCCCCATATAGACCGATCTCCCGATTTTACTCTTGCGGCTTATATAAAACGCAAGTTTTTATTCAATTTATCTGAAAATTGGAATAATCTAACCGATTGTTAGGACCACAAATATGTGTGCAAAAATTGTGAGTATCGTCCATATTTTGGTATAACCCCCATATAGACCGATCTCCCGATTTAACTTCTTGCGCTTATAGAAAATCAATTTTTATTATAATTTACCTGAAATTGGAAATATAGAGGTATTAGGACCAACCAAATACGTGTGCCAAAAGATTGTGAGTATCGCCATATTTTGGTATAGCCCCCATATAGGACCGATTCTCCCGATTTGGGGTCTTGCTTATAGAAACCGTAAGTTTTTATCCAATTTGTCTGAAATTGGAAATCTAGAGGTAATTTTAGGACCATAAAGAGGCCCTGTGCCGAAAATGGTGAGTATCGGTCCATTAATTTTCTGTATACCCCCATATTTAGCATCCGATTTCCCAATTTACTTCTTGGGCTCTAGAATCCGAAGTTTTTATCACTTATTTGCCTGAAATTGCGAAGATCTAGAGCGTATCTTTCGGATCACAAAGAGATGTGCCGATAAATGGTGAGTATCATCGTCCATTATTTTAGTATAGCCCCATCAAGACGCATCTTCCCGATTAAACTCCTTGGGTTTCTATGAAACCGTAGTTTATCTGATATTGCCTGAAAATTGGTAAAATTATTTCCGGTATTTTAGGCTCACAAAACGCTAGTATCGATTAGCTTTTTATCGGTCCATTTTGGTATGCCCTCCATATAGACGACTTAACGCTTGAGGAGTGTAAGAAGCGCACTGATCATGAAAAGATTAGCTTGAAAACTCAATGTAAAAAATTTCCAGATTTATTCTACAGATTAGATTCAAATCAAGACTTTTATTTTTATAATTTTCTAGCACACTTACAAGAGACTGTTAATGATTCCTCTAAAACGTCAAACAAAAATGTTCTTATTAAAATCCAGAATCTGATATAGTCTTCTAGCGTGAAATCTTTAAAATTATCCTTCGGAAGTGTCTCTCAATCCTCAAGCCCTCCTTGAAAATTTCAAAGCGAAACCCTAATATGTTTGTCATGGTGGTGGGTATTTAAGCATTCGGCCCGGCCGAACTTACTTGCTGTAATACTTCTTTTTTTGAGTTTGTCTTTATGAAATCTCTTTTTTACATCCTGCGAAAAGAATTAACACGTTTATTCACAAAAATATAACTTTTCTTCCAAATCAACACTCCTTACGCGAAAAGCAAAATGAGAAACGAATTTGGTTGTCTAAAAATTTTCGTTTGAGAGGAAAGAATTATTTTTTTGCTTGCACGATGTTAGTGTTCATCTTGATTCTAATATGGCCAAAATACCCACATTCTACACAAAAATTCTGTCATGATTTCCCCATATTTCTACACACGGAATGCCATAACTTTTCCACAGAATGTTAGAAATTTTTAAATAAAGCACGAACTTGTGAAATAATCGTACCGAATTCTGCCAATATAATATATCACAAAATCCCACATAATCCTGGCCGATATTTAACAATTATCCTTGTAAAATCGCCACTACTGCGAGTAGCAAAAAATTGCAAATATTACGTCGAAGATGTGTGCTATATCTTTGAATAACATTATGGTATTCGCAGCGATTAAATCATAAATGCTCTCTTGTACGAATTGCATCAAAATTGCTCCACTGTATGATTGTCCATATTTTTTACTAACAATTGTGTTCTCATTCCCAGGTTTGGCCGAATTGTAATTGCTAGCGATGTTGTGTGAGTAAGGTACAGAAACAATTTTCTCTCCAAAGTCGTTTCAGAGTATAAAGATTTCGTTTATGAATATAAACCGTGATTAATAACCTGCCCAAATCAAATTTTAAGGATTTTGGGGAGTGCTAACACAAATTTTGTCTACTGATGAATGGTGAAGGTATAGGATATTGTCCGCCGGGGCCGCCCGACTTTAGTCTTACTTACTTGGTCTTTTCATAAAGAAAAAGTATCGTAAAATCTATTTTATTGGTATACAAATACAATTACCTCAGAGCATGAAAAAGTCATATTAACATTGATGTACGCCATTTTATGCTTTCAGGATTTGTTTTCAAAAAGTTCCTACAATACTGTTTATTAACATTACCATGATTAAACTTTGAAAATTTATATGCAATTATTGACATCTAACCCCCTTTGGCTTTTAAATAAAAATTTGAATTTCAAAGATTTTTCTTTGCTCTTAATAATTTTGATAATTTCCAAATTCCTTTCGAAGGACCTTTTAGCTAACAAAAAAAAAAACAGAACAAATCAAGAAAGATATTTTTCAGGATTATTGAGAAACTCCTAAAGACAGAAGACTTACGCAAAATTTCCTTGATAAATTGATGATGCTGTCAAGTGT